>KV009373.1:0-12393 GCA_001598015.1 Dorcoceras hygrometricum | reverse complement strand
ATAAATCTCTGGCCAGAGTACTAGAAGTGTTTTAGGTAAATGTGTTTACCTAGTTACACTCGCGATGTCACTATTTGATCTCATATATGTATGCATGGCTATCGGATCTATAGCGACTCTCGATTTACCAATGGTCGTTGATCTGATCGGGATATATGGATTGAAAGGACCGTACTGTACGCTAACCACGACCGACTGGTTCTTGCAGGCAGTATCAGTGATACCTAGGGGATCATGGGGCGATGTTGCTGGACGCTTTACCATGATCCGTTGGGCAAGTTCGGAATTGTGATTCCGGAGCCGCAATGGTTGTGGGCCCACGGCTAGCTGTATCCCTGAACCATTGAGGGTCACACAAGTACTAGATTAGAGATTCCCGCTCGGATACTCAGCTCAATGTGTTGAGCACGAGAAGAGGATTTCGGGAAGTGCGACTTCCTAAAAGTCAACAGGGGTCAAACCGGGGTTTCCCGCTGTTGAGGGGAAAAACGGTCATTTTGCACTGGGGTTCTGAAAAATGGTTTTTCAGATCATATTATTCAGTTTTGGAAACTGAGTCGATCGGTCCGATCTGATCGGCGATCGGAGTTACGATGAAGTCGCAGCGATAGATATCGTCATTTGGACCCGGGCCCGTTGGACCGGTCCAAGTCCATCTTTAAGTCTATTTATGGGACTTAATGACTTCATTAAAGACTACTACATTCATAACCCTAAACCTATTTTGGGCGCCCCCCTTCCTCACTCACAAGCCGCCGCCGTCGCCGCCCCACGCGCCGCCGCCGCCGCCGACGAGCTTCGCCGGAAATTGTTCCGGCCTAGTTTTTCGAGGAGTATTCGTTCGTGCTGATCTCGTCAGCGCTTCTAGTGCAGCCTGACTAAGGAGTCTCGGATCTGGTCGTGGACCGGATTGGCGATAATCTACCGCAATCTACCGAGAAGAGCCGGATTATTGTAATACCGGTTGGAGCCAGGCACAAGTGCCAGCAAGGTAACCCGCTTAAACGTCCTATGTATGACAATTATGAATTGTTGTTTTTGTATTGATCGTCTCCCGGCCTTTTTCTTTGTTCTTCCGCTGCCTAGCCGGGGGGCGGATCCGGACCCCAACAGGTTAAACATTACGATTTTGTTATTAGCTATCACCCCGATAAAGCTAACGTAGTAGCAGATGCGTTAAGTAGAAGAAGCGTGGGGTTAGCGCAGATCTCAGTTCAGATTCCTCTAGCATTGGAGATTAACAGATTTGAACTGGGAATAGTTAAAAAGGAGAATGCTGCTAAGTTATCTGTTCTCACGATTCAATCGACGCTAAAAGATAGAATTAAAGAAGGTCAAGCGAAGGACGAACAACTCCAGAAATGGATGAAGCAAGATGAAAACAGAGAAGCAAATTTATATACTGTGGAAGATGGAATTGTGAAATACCAGAGTCGATTGTGGGTACCACGCGCAGATAATTTGCGCAATGAAATTATGAATGAAGCCCATAACTCGCCGTATTCAATTCATCCAGGAGGAACGAAGATGTTTAAGGATTTTCAAGCTCTGTTTTGGTGGCCAGGAATGAAGCGTGACATCTGTAAATTTGTCGCCGAATGTTTAACATGCCAACAAGTTAAAGCAGAACATCAGAGACCTGCAGGAATGTTGAAACCACTTCCTATACCAATTTGGAAATGGGATAACATATCAATGGATTTCGTAGTAGGATTACCTAGAACAGTTCAAGGATTTAATGCAATTTGGGTTATCATAGACAGATTAACTAAGTCTACTCATTTTCTTCCTGTGAAGACAACCTACGATTTGAATAAGTATGCAGAGTTGTATATCAAAGAGATAGTCAGAATTCACGGGATTCCAAGTTCTATAGTATCAGATAGAGATCCCAGATTTACTTCGAGATTCTGGAAAAGTTTACACCAAGCCTTAGGAACAAAATTAACTTTCAGTACAGCGTTCCATCCTCAAATCAATGGACAATCAGAAAGAGTAATTCAAATACTGGAAGATTTGTTACGAGCTAGTGTTCTCGATTTTTCAGAAAGTTGGGATTCTAAATTACAATTGATTGAGGTTACCTACAACAACAGTTATCAAGCATCGATAGAAATGGCACCATACGAAGCTCTGTATGGTAGAAAATGTCGATCACCAATTCTTTGGGATGATGTAGGTGAAAGAAATGAGATAGGACCTGATATTATAGAACAAACTTCAGAAGCAATTAAAAGAATACGTGAAAGAATGAAGACTGCTCAAAGTAAGCAGAAAAGTTAAGCAGAAAATCGTCGTAGAGATCTGAATTTTGAGATAGGAGATCACGTGTTCCTAAAGATTTCTCCAATGAAAGGTGTTTTGAGATTTGGAAAGAAAGGAAAGCTAAGTCCCAGATATATTGGATCATTCCAGATCTTAGAACGAATTGGAACGTTAGCGTATCGTTTAGCGCTACCTCCTCAGATGTCTACTGTTCACAACGTATTTCATGTTTCAGCGCTTAGGAAGTACATCGCGAATCCTTCGCATGTACTTAGATATGAACCTATTCTGTTAGAACCAGATTTGACTTACGAAGAAATTCCACATCAGATTTTAGCACAAGAGAATCATAAGTTAAGAAGCAGAACTATTCCTATGGTTAAAGTGCAATGGACAAATCACTCCGAAAGAGAGGCAACTTGGGAAGTTGAATCTGATATGAAGAGAAGTTATCCAGATCTCTTTAAGTAAGTAATTTCGAGGACGAAATTTTTTAAGGGGGGTAGTTAAGAAGCAGAACTATTCCTATGGTTAAAGTGCAATGGACAAATCACTCCGAAAGAGAGGCAACTTGGGAAGTTGAATCTGATATGAAGAGAAGTTATCCAGATCTCTTTAAGTAAGTAATTTCGAGGACGAAATTTTTTAAGGGGGGTAAATTGTAACGACCAGATCTTTTTCATAGTCCACAATTAGAAAATTATGAGATTTGAGGGATTACAATGCTATTTCAATCTTTGAATTGATCGAGTTTCAGATTTCATGTACATATTATTTAGCATTCTTTCTTTACGTGCTAAATATCAGATTTCATGATACATTCATGCAGATTTCATGGTTACGAAATGATCATCCTTCTTTATGTTTTGGGTTGATGTTCAAATGATAGAATGCAATTACAGTAGAGTTCTGGACGACTTCTGCTAGCCAATGGAATCCTTGTTTTAACTAAAATTGTTCGGTTTCATTAAGCATATTTTTATTTTAAAACAGAGCACGCTTTAGTGGAATTTGGTGTGAGGAATCAGATCTTGGATTAGGGATTAATCATATTTTCAGATTTCGAATTTTAGGATTTTGGGTGAAATCCGTTTGGAATTTTGAGTTGAATTGTAGAAATTATAAGAGAAATCTAATTTCCTTAGTAGCGCTTGATTTTAGCGCAAGCGGAGAGGTCTGGTGAGTGAGATCTGTTCGCTAAAATTATCGGGTGAGATCTGGACGTGTTTGGAGTTGAAATGGTGAAGTTATATTAGAAATCTGGTTTTTCCTTGATGTTGTGTGAGTTGCCGCGAGATTTGAGTTAAACGGTGTCGTGTTGGTGAGGTCTGGATGATTAAAGAGTGAATCGCTTGCATTCGTAAATCCGGATGTCAACGCGAGTCAACGCAATTGGAAATGGTGAAAGATCTGGTGACGTAAGCAGACCTCATGTTGGTAACGTGATTTCGTTCATAGGAAAGATCTGGTTTCGCGTGAGAGATCTGGTCGAGTTAGCGCGTCGCGTGAGAAGGTGACACGTGTAAGTCAACGAGATAGAGTTGACGTCTGTTTGAGCGCTAGCGTGGTGCGTAGAGGAGAGATCTGTTTTTATGTGCGACGTCGTTTTGGCGTTTTGCGTTGTTTAAGCGTAGAGATCTGTTTTAGTGATTAGCGCTGAGATCTGTTGTGTGAGCGCTAAGATCTGTTTTGCTGTACGTCGTCGTTTTGGGTTTCCAGCATTTAGCGTGTTTTGCTTTGCGCGAGCGATGAGATCTGTTCTTACCTAAACACTGTCGTTTTGATGTTTGCGTGAGAATTAGTATAGCGTGAGGTCTGATGGGACTTAGCGCCAAATTGAGAGATCTGTTTTGAAATTGCGAGCGATGCAGGGATCTGTTTTTGTCGATGGATATTTTAGCTGGTTTCTCTCATGTATAAATTGGAAGCGTGGCCTTCAATTATTGAAGCAGACTCCATACTTAGCAATTATTTTCCTCCCAACTTCGTTTCTTTTCAAACCCTCGGGTTACTGTTCACCGATAACTTATCCGACGATTTCCCGTTGATTCTGGCCACTGTTTTTCATGTTTGAGTTAGCGTTGGAAACCTCTTGAAGAGATCTTTCTTTCCATATCACTTTTGGAGGCTGTAGGGAGCTGGAACGAGAGTGTGAAGCTACTGATTTTCGGCAGTGGATTGGACGTGCAGGTAGCTTCCGACTTTTGGTTGTTTAAATCTTGTTCCTAGCGTTACTTTTTGCCTTCTGTTAAGTTGTATGGTTGGCATGGAACGCTGGGTTGAATTTAGGTATTTCCAGCCGTGAGATTTGGTTTTTGGCCGTGAGCTTTGTTGAGAGTTGGCTGTGAATTTGTGTTAGCCATTCCTTGATTTCTGTTGTGCGTGTACTTCCAGGTTTCGGTTGTTGAGTACTACGCTTTGTTGGAAATCAGAATTGTGCAGGCCGTATCTTGCTGTGTTGCTTTGAGGTAGATTTGAGCAGGAAGGTACGAATAAAGAAGCCTTAGCAGCTTTAGGCTTGAGCATGCTATGATTGATGTTATGAGACTTGCTGCTATGTCTTACGTGAATTGACATGTTGACTTGATTGATATATTTTCTGTTTTACGTATTATGCATTGTATGCATTGAGCATTGATATTGATGGGCATACATGCATACATATTGAGCCTTGACAGATTGGTTTGATGACCTGATTGGGTGCCACGTTGTGACTGGCCGACTGATGAGTCGTGTCCGAAAAGTCCAACGCTATCATCGGAGTGGTGACTACTGGATTCGAGTGTCTACCACCGAGCTGTGATGGTCTGACGGGCCCCGATGATCACGGACCGATGATTTCCACCGGATGATTGGCTGTGCGTGGTATGGAGGCTTGATTTGATTTTCCAGTTGATGGACTGGTCTAGCTATCCGATTCTTTGATAGCCCTCATGCATTCATAGCATTGATTTATGGCATGTTGCATGTTAGCTGTTTTGATAGCTCTTCGTACTGAGGCTTGACCTCATATTCTGTTTTCCTGCTTTTGTGTCTTGGGTCTGTGTCACCCATTTGCAGGATCTTCAGGTAGCCAGGCTGGACAGAGCAGTGGTACAGCTGGTCGACCCCCGTTACCATGTGTCCCAGTTATATTTATGATATGTACTGAACCGGGGGATGCCCCGTGTTGCTGTGTATTGGGGATATGTATTCGATTTGAAGTGTAGTTGTTATCTGTTTGTATGAGTTTGATTTAACTTCTATTTTGACTATCGATATTTTGAATGAATGTTTTTACGTTCAGGCCCAAATGATTCGAAAAAATGTTTAAGCCCTGATTTTATGCTTCCATGTTTATGCGTTTATTAAATGTTAATTGTGTGTAATTAGCACGGGGCCTGACATTTTTGGTATCAGAGCTTAAACTGGGATAAGCTCGATTTCTTTTGATCACACTCGAGTCTAGGCACAGAGTTTTGATTTGATTGTTGATTGACTCTGTGGCTTATGTGATTATTATCTGCCTTGATGTTTATATGTTGTTAGCCTTACCTTTAGACTTGTGTAGATCCGTCGAGGAGGGGTAGATCTAGGCATTCTGAGGGGTCTAGGGCTCCAGACAGTGACGAGGATGTTCATCAGGTAGATGATGTGACCCGACGGTTGGGCGGGATGGAATTAGTTTTAGCTCGATTTCAGCGTACGAACCCTCCGACATTTGCTGCTACTGAGGGAGGTGCGAGAGCTGAGGCTTGGCTTGTACAGATGGAGGAGCTATTCGATACCTTTGAGTACGCTCCGGAAAAAAGACTGATGTTGGCAGTGCTGCAGCTGCGGGATGATGCGCAGCGCTGGTGGAGGGGTACTTCTAGGATGCTTCGTGATAGTGGAGCAGTGATCACCTAGGAGAGTTTCTGCGAGGTGTTCCGTCAGGAATATACCCCGGAGTCTTACTTCGCCAGCCGAGAGCGAGAGTTCGACAACCTCAAACAGGGTAATATGCAAGTGGCCGAGTATGCGAGGCAGTTTTCTGCGCTTTTGGTGTACATGCCACATGTAGCGAACCAAGAGCGAACGAAGAGGAACAAATTCTTGAAGGGCTTGAGACCTGACCTTTACCGGATGGTGTTGTCTGGGTCCCCGGCGACTTTCATGGAAGCTGTGAACAATACGGTTGATATTGAGGAGAGTTTGATGGATACCGAGGCTCTGGTGCATCAGGTGACTGGACGTGCTCCTCAGCCAGCGCCGTCGGTGTCGCAGTCGTATCAGTCTCCTCAGGGGTCACAGCAGTCGAGTCGCCAACAGTTTCAACCTCGAGGGAAGCAATTCAAGAAGAAGGGTCATTCGAGTTCCTCTGGGTCCTTGAGTTCTGGTTCTGGCAGCGGTTCAGGCAGTGGTTCTGGCGGTGGATTTTGCGGGCAGTGCGGAGGGAGGCATGAGACTTCACAGTGTCGTGGAGTTAGAGGACTTTGCCATCTTTGTGGTCAGCCGGGACATTTCGCTAGGGCGTGTCCTTCGATAGGAGGGCGGTCTTCTGGACAGTCGCAGCAGGGTTCCGCTGGTGGTTCTTCGCAGCCACAGCAGTCTTTCTCTCAGTCCCAGCGGTCAGGATTTCAGCCTCGTGAGCCATCTAGGTTTGGAGGACCTTCCCGACCTCAGTTTCAGATTCCCCAGCAGGCTCAGGCGAATTCTTTGAACAGAGGGCAGGCTGAGGAGACGCCTGGCATGGTGATTGGAGGTACATGCTTTATTTTTTATTATCCTGCTAGAGTTCTTTTTGACACTGGAGCATCACATTCTTGTTGGGGTACCATGGCGGATCCGGATCCCGTCTCCCGGCGAGACAGCGGAAGAACAAAATTGGGCCGGGAGACGTTCAATACAATTAAAAATCAAACACAATACGAACCATTCATAGGGTGTTTTCGTTGATTACCTTGCTGGCAACTCGTGCCTGGTTCCAACCGGAATTACAAGAACACCGGCTCTTCATGGTAGGCGGTGGTAGATTCGTCAAATACAAGTCTACGACCGGAAACGATCTCCCTCCGATCAGCCTGCACTAGAAGACTGATGGATTTTATCACCAACGGATTCTCCTCGAAAAGTTGGCCGGAGCAAGTCCGGCGAGGCGGCGGCGTGAGGTTGGAGGAGAGGTGGGGTGGCCAAAGTTTTAGAGCTAGGGTTAGGGTTTTGTAATCAATTGTTATGATCCTTTGTTATGAAGCCCTTAAGTCTAATTAAATAGACTTTGATAGACTTGGACCGGCCAAACGGGCCCGGGTCCAACGGATGAACATTCGGTTCATCCCTATCACCGTGACTTCATCATAACTCCGATCGCCGATCAGATCGGACCGATCAACTCAGTTTCCAAAACTGAATACTATGATCTGAAAAACCATTTTTCAGAACCCCAGTGCAAAATGACCGTTTTGCCCCTCAACAGCGGGAAATCACGATTTGACCCCTGTTGACTTTTAGGAAGTCGCACTCCCCAAAATCCTCTTCCCCTGCTCAACACATTGAGCTCAGTATCCGTGCGGGAATCTCGAATCCAGTACTTGTGTGACCCTCAATGGTTCAGGGATACAGCTAGCCGTGGGCCCACAACCATTGTGGCTTCAGAATCACAATTTCGGACTTGCCCATCGGATCATGGTAAGAGCGTCTAGAAACATCGCCCCATGATCCCCTAGGTGTCACTGATAGTTCCTGCAAGAACCAATTGGTCGTGGTTAGCGTACAGTACGGTTCTTTCAATCCATATATCCCGATCAGATCAACGACCATTGGTAAATCGAGAGTCGCTATAGATCCGATAGCTATGCATACATCTTGGAGATCGAATAGTGACACCGCGAGTTTAACTAGGTAAACCCATTTACCTAAAACACTTCTAGTACTCTGGCCAGAGATTCATACACTATTATCCCCTCAGATAGCATAGGATATCCACGCATGTCTGCGAGCGGTGAATCCTCGACAACGATGCATCGACTCCTACATGCATCGGGGTCTCACCCAATCCCGCCGCCTAATGACCCCAAGTGAGTCAGCAAACGAGTCAAAGTGAGACGCCTATCATGTAGAATCTCAATGACGTTTCGAGTCGTGAGGACTAATCAGTACAACCAAGACCTCGGACTTATCCACTCGACAAATGGTAACCACTTGGAAAGTCCGAACGAGGGTAGTTCGATAGATCACCAGGTCACTATCTATCTGCATGCTCAGAACATCACAATGTTTCCTACCAATGAAACATGGTACTTCGCATCACAGATACTAGTCTCATGCTCGGGCGGCCTTATCCTCATTTTGACGGCCCAATTGACTAGGAACTAATTCAGAATAAACAGTGACTATTAGATGTGTTTCATGATAGCCGTCATACCCACTATCACATCTAACATACACTATAGCGCATTCTAGGTTTTACTCAACGCAATTGTTAATCATCATACAACACAATGAAAGTAAAGAATGCCATAAACAAATGCGAATATCATATATAAAGATCGTTTCATACAAGAGTCTATGAACCCACACGCCACAAGTTGGCTAGTTGGGCATCTACTCTAACAATCTCCCACTTGCCCTAAAGCCAACTACTCATCAGACGCAGTCCCATCATTTTGCGATGTTTTTCAAACAACGGTCCAGGCAGGGGCTTCGTAAGTGGATCAGCAACGTTGTCCGCAGAGGCGACTCTCTCAACTGCTATGTCACCTCTAGCCACAATATCCCGGATTATGTGGTATTTCCTCAGTATATGTTTGGATCTTTTTTGAGACCTAGGCTCCTTTGCTTGCGCAATGGCACCCTTGTTGTCGCAGTACACCGGGACTGGACCAACTCCATTAGGAATGACGCCCAACTCTTGGACGAAATTCCTTATCCAAACCGCCTCCTTAGCAGCAGCTGATGCTGCGATGTACTCAGCCTCAGTGGTTGAATCCGCGATGGTGTCTTGCTTGGAACTCTTCCAAGAGACAGCACCACCATTGAGCATGAATACAAATCCAGAGGTTGAATTCGAATCGTCCACGTCACACTGGAAGCTAGAATCAATGTATCCTTCCAGTTTCAGTTCACCACCCCCATAGACCATGAACATATTCTTAGTACTTCGCAAGTACTTAAGAATATCTTTCACAGCCTTCCAATGCAATTGTCCGGGGTTGGCCTGGTAGAGGCTCGTGACACTCAGAGCATATGCGACATCTGGTCTAGCCGAGATCATGCCATACATAATACTACCTATTGCCGAGACATATGGCACACGTGTCATACTCTCTATCTCCTCATCAGTCTTCGGACACATAGACTTAGATAAAGTGACCCATTGGCACATAGGTAGGTGTCCTCTCTTGGACTCTTCCATAGAGAACCTCTTAAGTATGGTATCGATGTAGGTAGCTTGGGTGAGTCCGAGCATCCGTTTAGATCTATCCCGATAGATCTGTATTCCAAGAATATAGGATGCTTCAACCATGTCCTTCATCGAAAATCTACTAGACAACCATACTTTAGTTTGACTGCAGCATTCCTACATCATTTCCAATGAGTAGAATGTCATCAACATAAAGTACGAGGAGCGTCACAGCGCTTTTAACTACCTTCTTGTATACACACGGCTCCTCGGGATTCTTGATGAAACCAAATTCCTTAATTATTTCATCGAATCTCAACTCTCTATCTCCTCATCAGTCTTCGGACACATAGACTTAGATAAAGTGACCCATTGGCACATAGGTAGGTGTCCTCTCTTGGACTCTTCCATAGAGAACCTCTTAAGTATGGTATCGATGTAGGTAGCTTGGGTGAGTCCGAGCATCCGTTTAGATCTATCCCGATAGATCTGTATTCCAAGAATATAGGATGCTTCAACCATGTCCTTCATCGAAAATCTACTAGACAACCATACTTTAGTTGATTGAAGCATTCCTACATCATTCCCAATGAGTAGAATGTCATCAACATAAAGTACGAGGAATGTCACAGCGCTTTTAACTGCCTTCTTATATACACATGGCTCCTCGGGATTCTTGATGAAACCAAATTCCTTAATCGTTTCATCGAATCTCAGGTTCCAACTTCGCGATGCTTGTTTGAGACCGTAGATCGATCTCTGAAGCTTGCATACCTTATGCTCGCTTCCAACAGATGTGAAACCCTCAGGTTGCGTCATATAGATCTCTTCCTTAATGTTTCCATTAAGGAACGCAGTTTTCACATCCATTTGCCATATCTCATAGTCGTACCATGCGGCTATAGCAAGTAAGATTCTAATTGACTTGAACATTGCGACTGGCGAGAAGGTTTCATCATAGTCAACACCTTTCCTTTGAGTGTAACCTTTCGCGACCAGTCGTGCCTTGTAGGTCATTACCTTACCATCAGGCCCAAGTTTCCTCTTGTACACCCATTTGCACCCAATTGGAACAATTCCTTCGGGAGGATTAACAAGAGTCCAAACTTGGTTAGCATGAATTGAGTCAAACTCAGACTGCATTGCTTCAAGCCACAAATTAGAATATACATCGGAAATTGCCTCCTTGAAAGTTCTTGGATCAGATCCAACAACATGATCACCTTGATCATCTTCAAGGAGAAAACCATATCTCTCAGGAGCCCTAGGAACCCTTTCGGATCTCCTAGGTGCGACCATTTCTGGTACTGGCTCTGGAGGCGCAGGAGATTCACTTGGTACTTCAGTTGGTTCTCGAACCTCTTCGAGTTCTACTATTCTGCCCTTTCTATCAAGTAAAAATTCCCTTTCCATAAAGGTGGCATTTCTAGAAACAAACACTTTTGTTTCACTTGGATAGTAGAAGCAGTATCCAATGGAATTCTTTGGATACCCAATGAAGTAGCATAAGATGGATCTCGTATCCAGCTTATCTCCCACTGTCTGCTTCACGTAAGCAGGACATCCCCAAATCCTCATGTATGAGTACTTGGGTGGTTTGCCCATCCATATCTCATATGGAGTCTTATCCACTGCCTTGGTGTGGATATTGTTCAACAACATTACCGCTGTTTCGAGCGCATAGCCCCAAAACGAGGTGGGAAGTTCAGTGAAGCTCATCATAGATCGAACCATGTCCAACAGGGTTCGATTACGACGCTCCGCTACACCATTGAGATGTGGTGTGGCCGGAGGGGTCCACTGTGCGAGAATCTCATTCTCTTTTAGATAGTCTTGAAATTCAGCACTCAAGTATTCACCACCTCGATCAGATCGAAGTGCTTTAATACTTTTGCCTAATTGATTTTCTACTTCAGCCTTGAATTCTTTGAACCTTTCAAAGGATTCAGACTTGTGCTTCATTAAGTACAAGTACCCATACCTAGAGTAATCGTCGGTAAAGGTGATGAAGTATGTGTGACCGTATTTAGTACCAATACTAAATGGACCACACACATCAGTATGGATCAAATCCAATAGACCTTGAGCACGCTCACCCTTGCCCTTGAAGGGTTGCTTAGTCATCTTTCCCTTAAGACAAGACTCACAAGTCGGTATGGAGTTAATGTCTGACAGATCAAACATGTCACTCCTAACTAGCTTGTTCATCCTACCTAGAGAAATATGACCTAGCCTAGCGTGCCAAAGTTGTGTTGGGTTCAAGTTATCGTGTTTCTGTTTAATCGTTGTTGTATGTGCTTCGACATCGCGAGTTGGAACGTCTTTTAATTTTAAGGTGTATAAATCGTTTTTGCGTTCCCCAATACCAATTAAACATTCATTATTGTAAATATTGCAAATCGAATTAGCAAACATACAAGAATATCCATCACTATCAAGCATAGAAACAGAAATAATGTTCTTTATTAATTCGGGAACAAACAAAACGTTTCTCAATAACAACTTAAAATCAGAAGACAGAAATAAATATGTGAGGATTGAGAGTTTAGATTTGTGATTAATTGATTTGAATTGGGATTAATCTCGCGTGATTTGAGGAAATTGCGAAGGGGATGAAGTTCCTGCTGAATTTTTGAGTGTAGCGTTGATTTTGGAGAAACTGGAATCAGCAGGTTACTGTAGATCGTGCTGGTGAATTTTGAATCAGCAGAGGTGACGTCATCGTGACGAAAGGAGTGCTGCTGGTTTTGATTTAAGATTGAAGGTCT
>KV009372.1:124275-160846 GCA_001598015.1 Dorcoceras hygrometricum | reverse complement strand
GCCGCTGCTGGTCGACGATGGTGCGCACTGGCTGCGCAAGCTTCACGCCACTGGTTGCGCGCTCTTGCGTGCGGCGTCGCGCGCTGCCGCCGCGTTTTCGTGGTGGTGGCGCCGTCGCCGGCCGCCGCTCCGGCGAGTCTCCGGCGATGTCGTGACGGCTGGTCTGAATTCTTCTAGGATTTGGTTCGGGCATGTCCCGGGCAGCCCGTGAAGTTTTCGGGCCGATATGCGAAGTCGGGCCCGTTTTGATCGATTTTGAAATTTTAAGATTTTTGGGCCTAGAATTGTTTTAAGCCCAATATTGATACAATTAAAATTAGTAAAATGTGATTTTAATTATGAAATATGATTTTGTAATGAAATATGATTTTGTTGATTAAAATTTGTTTTATCGGCAAATACGATTTTATTATAAAATGCGATTTCGTAATTAGAATATGATTTTACGATAAATAATTAGATTATTTAAATTATGCATGTTAATTAGATTAATTGCATGATTGGGGTGATCGAGAGCCGTGCCCAATGTGTTAGGTGTTTGCAATAGGTTTTGTATGATTTCGATTTATTAATATTTGATTATCATTTAAAGTGGACCTGTTTGTGGCCCGTTCCCACCCCTTGATAGATGTATCCCTTATTTGTCATAGTAAATTTAAATGTAAAATTACTAGATTTAGTGGGAGGACATCCGAAGACGGTGGACGATGACGATCAAGATATTGAAGAATGAAGATCTGTAAAATCGGAAAGCTTTGTAATGGGATTGCATTGCATATTGCATTACCCCTAGGATTGGACCCAGGTCCGTGGCTGGCAACCACGGACCGCATAGATCTCGCGATCGATCATCCCAATATTTATTTATATATGTTGATATATAGATTAGTTGAATCCGCATGTTGCATGTTTTAAATTAGATTTAAATATGCATGAGACCAAAATTTTTCAAAAATAAAATCTCTCGTTTTAAATATGATTTAAAACTTATATCAAGATAAATGTTTATTCGATAAACTAAAGGGTATTTAAAATTGTTTAAATTAACCCTACCTTCCATCAACAATGGGTGTACGTCGATGCTACCCGTATACATGGCCCGGCTCATATTATTGAGGGGGTCATGTATGCCGGAAAGCTGTCCACGCCATTGACAACTGTTGTGAGTCGGTTGGAACTCCCTTTAACGTTGGCTCATATTATTGGGGACGTTAAGGGGACCGTCCTTCACGACTCAACATTGATGGGTCATCTTGACACGTGATAGTAAACGACGTCATATTATTGGGCCCTTACTGGACGTGACGTGAATACATTGCACCGATTGCAATCGGAAACTACCTTTTGGGGGTCATGGATGGCTGATATTATTCGGGTCCATGATCGCTTGATTGGGCTCCGTGTACCTACTAAAGAAACCTGTTTTCTCGATTTCATTAGAGGGTGGTGAAATCGTTAAAATAGTGGGAGGGTAATTCATAAAACTAAATGACCATGTTTTATGTCTTAGCGTTTATTTTATATATAGTTAGTAATGAATGTCTGTTTTCTTTTCAGTATAACTGCTATAAAAATGGTTTCGATGAAAAAACCGCTTGCTGCTATACTGGATAGCAACAGGTTCACTGGTCTTAACTACCAAGACTGGCTCCGCAACCTTAATCTTGTACTGGCTTCGGAGAAGCTTCTCTATACGATAGAGAAGTCTCCTCCGGAGGAAACCCCTGCCAATATCAGCCCTGAGGAGCTGACAAGGCCTATTGGATTTGATCCATACTGATGTGTGCGGCCCGTTTAGTATTGGTACTAAATATGGTCACACATACTTCATCACCTTTACCGATGATTACTCTAGGTACGGGTACTTGACTTGATGAAGTACAAGTCTGAATCCTTTGAAAGGTTCAAGGAATTCAAGGCTGAAGTAGAAAATCAGTTAGGCAAAAGTATTAAGGCACTTCGATCTGATCGAGGTGGTGATACTTAAGTACTGAGTTTCAAGACTATCTGAAAGAGAATGAGATTCTCTCACAGTGGACCCCTCCTGCCACACCACAGCTCAATGGTGTGACGGAGCATCGTAATCGGACCTTGTTGGACATGGTTCGATCTATGATGAGCTTCACTGAACTTCCTACCTCGTTTTGGGGCTATGCACTCGAAACGGCGGTAATTTTGTTGAACAATGTCCACACCAAGGCAGTGGATAAGACTCCGTATGAGATATGGATGGGCAAACCACCCAAGTACTCATTTATGAGGATTTGGGGATGTCCTGCTTACGTGAAGCAGACAGTGGGAGATAAGCTGGATAAGATATCCATCTTATGCTACTTCATTGGGTATCCAAAGAATTCCATTGGATACTACTCATACTATCCGAGCGAAACAAAAGTGTTTGTTTCTAGGAATGCCACCTTTATGGAAAGGGAATTTCTACTTGATAGAAAAGACAAATTAGTAGAACTCGAAGAGGTTCGAGATCCAATCGAAGTACCAGGTGAGTCTCCTGCACCTACAGAGTCAATACCAGAAATGGTCGCACCTAGGAGATCCGAAAGGGTTCCTAGAGCTCCTGAGAGATATGGTTTTCTCCTTGAAGATGATCAGGGTGATCAGGTTGTTGGATCTGATCCAAGAACTTTCAAGGAGGCAATTTCCGATGCTGATTCTAACTTATGGCTTGAAGCAATGCAGTCTGAGTTTGACTCAATGCATGCTAACAAAGTTTGGACTCTCAAAATTAACGCGACGCTCACAAATTCAGCAGGAACCTCAAAAATACGTGGTTAATCTCAAATCAAAACAATTAACCACTAATCTAACTTCTCAATCCTCACAGAATCTGTGTGTGAGAATTTACAATTAAGCTCACTCTCTCTTTTGTTTTCTCACACATTGGGAAGTGCTTCTTCACAGCTGATAACTCATTGTCTTACCTGAACAATGCATTCGAATATGATTACTCATTGATACGCATGGCTATGCACCAGCTCACACCTGGGCACGAGACCAGCTTGCACATCAGCTGCCACCTGAGTGTGCAAGCTTGCGACTGTGGACTGCTCTGTTTTCTGTTTTGTACATCTCTGCACTTGTATTCTTTTCGCTCTTCCTCATGTATCTTCTCTGTTCTGTTCATCTTCTCTTTTATATAGCCTCTGTGCAATTATTTCCGTCGGACACAAGTTACTAGCCGTTGTAAAGGCTTCTGAAAAGTTCTGACTTTGTTGTACCTTGTGTCCTTTGTCATTTAAGCTTTGCAGGATTTATTGACTTTAAGCTCCTTTTCATTAAATGTTCTGTAGCCATTGCTGACTTTGAGCTCTGTGAACATCGTACATGATATGACAACGCAAACCAGTTTGAACTAACACAAATACGATCTTCATAAACTTGTGTTCAAACTGCTTTGCTTGTCTGAGCTGCTTTGCTCTCCCAGCTGGTATCTGCTACACTGTTCTGCTATGCTGCGCTTGAACACTTTCATCATCTTCTTCATAGAACCACTCTACTATAGCATATACTGCACTTATTCAACTTTATGTTGTTCTGCACTTCAATCGCTGATCTGAACCTGTTCTTGCTCCAAGCTGGTGAACCAGCTTGGGTGTCCTCTGCGATCTGGTTATCCTTTGCTGGACCAGCTCGGGCGTCCTCTCACTGTGTCAGCTTGGATATCCTTCACTAGATCAGCTTGGGCTTCCCCTCACTGTTTTATCTTGGACATCCTCTTAATCCGCTCTTGGTTTGATCTGCTATTAGCTCGCATCCATATGCTATAGTTCTCTTCTTCTTCGACGCTCTCTGTACGGTGCTTTGTTCACTCGACTACTTGAACCAGCTCGCTTCCGATCTGGTTCAAACTTTCCTGCGCACTTAGTACAAATCGTTAGTAAAATAACAGTAGGTTTTGTGTTAATAAAAATTAAGATTCTGATCTGTAAAACAGATCCAACAATCTCCCCCTTTTTTATTTACACAAAACCTGAATAAACATATGCACAAAATAATGATTTTGAAATATTTCTCCCCCTTTTTGTGGGAATAAAAAATGGTTCCGAAATGTTGTCTCCCCCTTAATATTTAAAACAAATCTCCCCATTACCAGCATGGGGATTTTGGTTTTCGAAAATAAAACATTTTAGGGAGGCAGTTTGCAGAAAAACATGTATGATATGAATTTTAAACACTTGAATCTATGCTACTGAAAATCTATTCCGATTGGAAGATAAATGATAAACGAATTCAGAGAATCTCTTCCGCTTCTCTCGAACTCTATCATATGCGCTATTATTTCAGCACATCCAAAGTAAGAGGTCTTGGCGTCCACAACTGTCGCGCAATCTGTCAGCTCGACAGAAGAGATGTTGTCGCACCTCACTCTTGGTCAAGTGCTCTGCTATTCAAAAATCATTACTCTCTCTTTATAGAGTGAGTTTTAAAACCTTTAAATCAATTTTGTAGCACAGAGGGATATTTTACGTAGCAAAAGATAAACTATCAGAGCTGAAAATGCTTTTAAAACCTTTGAAAATTTCAATTTAAAATGCTCTTTCAAGAACAACATGCTCTGATACCAATTGTTAGGATCGAATTTCGGGGGATGTCCGTGAGCTCTCACACAACTCACGTAGGCTCTCACGCAGCCTAAGGCACTGAAACCTCAAATTTGTACATTTTAAAGATTTTAGATGACATCAGCACGCAACAACACAACCGGATCGCGCATAAACATACCAGCTGCTCTGCGAGCTGGTTCAGCCTATGCGATCTGGTATATTTGTAACTTGAGCTGCAATAGCTCATGCTCTTGAAAGGTTTTGAGCACCGAGAAGTAGATCAGATATGATAAAAATCATGCGGAAATAAATCTGAACTATCCTCTATAAATTGAAGCTAAATAAATAGGTTTTAAACAAATATATGCAGATGTGTGCATGAATGTGTAAAGCTGTAAATGACACAAACAGATTTATTTATGGAAGTTCGGAGCTGAATCTCCTACGTCTCCGCTTCTTCCGCACGGGAAGGATCCACTAGAAGACTTTGATTACAACGGCCTCTGTTGTAACCCGATTCGACAGCCCTCGGGTGCAAGAACTCCTAGCACCTATGCACACCAGCCCGCAAGCTGTGTGTCTAACATCACTTATTTTACGCCTTAGTGAGAAAGGCTACAATGATTGTGTTTGTTTGTGATTCATTCACTAATCTATACATCTCAACTCTCGAAACTGTAAGTGAATCTGTGTGTGAGAACTTACAGTGTAAGCTCACTCTCTCTTTTGTTTTCTTACACATTGGGAAGTGCTTCTTCAGAGCTGATAACTCATTGTCTTCCCTGAACTATGCATTCGAATATGATTACTCATTGATACTCACGGCTGTGCACCAGCTCACACCTGGGCACGGGACCAGCTTGCACATCAGCTGCCACCTGAGTGTGCAAGCTTGCGACTGTGGACTGCTCTGTTTTCTGTTTTGTACATCTCTGCACTTGTATTCTTTTCTCTCTTCCTCATGTATCTTCTCTGTTCTGTTCATCTTCTCTTTTATATAGCCTCTGTGCAATTATTTCCGTCGGACACAAGTTACTAGCCGTTGTAAAGGCTTCTGAAAAGTTCTGACTTTGTTGTACCTTGTGTCCTTTGTCATTTAAGCTTTGCAGGATTTATTGACTTTAAGCTCCTTTTCATTAAATGTTCTGTAGCCATTGCTGACTTTGAGCTCTGTGAACATCGTACATGATATGACAACGCAAACCAGTTTGAACTAACACAAATACGATCTTCATAAACTTGTGTTCAAACTGCTTTGCTTGTCTGAGCTGCTTTGCTCTCCCAGCTGGTATCTGCTACACTGTTCTGCTATGCTGCGCTTGAACACTTTTCATCATCTTCTTCACATAACCATTCTGCTATAGCATATACTGCACTTATTCAACTTTATGTTGTTCTGCACTTCAATCGCTGATCTGAACCTGTTCTAGCTCTAAGCTGGTGAACCAGCTTGGGTGTCCTCCGTGATCTGATTATCCTTTGCTGGACCAGCTCGGACGTCCCCTCACTGTGCCAGCTTGGATATCCTTCACTAGACTAGCTTGGACGTCCCCTCACTGTTCTAGCTTGGACATTCTCTTAATCCGCTCTTGGTTCGATCTGCTATCAGTTTGCATCCATCTGCTACAGTTCTCTTCTTCTTCGCGACGCTCTATGTACAGTGCTTTGTTCTCTCGACTACCTGAACCAGCTCGCTTCCGATCTGGTTCAAACATTCCTGTGCACTTAATACAAATCGTTAGTAAAATAACAACATGTTTTGTGTTAATCAAAATTAAGATTCTGATCTATAAAAGCAGATCCAACACTTACTTTTTTATCGAGGATAAAAAATGAACTTATTTTTGGACAAGGCGTTATGATTTATATGTCAGATTAAAATATGTTTATATGAAACTAAAATGTGATTTCTATAGAAATGTATATAGCCCTTGTTGTATTAAAAAGTTTATGGAATAAATGAAAACTTTTAATGTAATTAAAATTCAAAGAGTTTGAATATAATGTAAATAGTTTGAGTAAATGCTGGTGATTAATAATTTATCTTGGAATTGTAGCCTCAAACATATAGGTAACGTAAACTCTAATTTCATCAATAACTTCTCTTTAAATTGACATTTCATATATATGAGGTGTTGGAAAATGAATTTTCATTTATGTCTTGATCAGTGTTTTTATTAATAATTGTAATCTTAATATGATAATATTTTTGAATAGAATATAAACAGTTTGAGTTAATGTTGGTGACTTAATAATTTAGATTGGAATTATAACCTCGAGTATACGAGTAATGTAAACTCTAATTTTATTAATAAATTCTCTTGGACTTGATATTTCAAATATACGAGGTGTTGTGAAATTAGTTTTCATTTATGATGCGGTAATTAACTTTATAGTCATTATAATTATAATATTATAATATTTTTATACCTATTAATTTATATTATTATTAATTGATTGTTAGTTTCTATAAATAATAACAGTTTTTGGTGTGAAGGTTTCATATTTAACAGAAAAACTCAGAATATATATATATATTGGTACAAATGTGATTACTCCTAAGAAATTTTCTGTTATATATATTGGTACATATTCAATTACTCCTAAGAAATTTTCTATGTATATATATATATATATATATTGTGGTGCATATGTGATTACTCCTAAGAAATTCTCTCTCCCTCTCTATATATATTGTGGTGCATATGTGATTACTCCTAAGAAATTCTCTCTCCCTCTCTATATATATTGTGGTGCATATGTGATTACTTCTAAGAAATTTGCTGTTTAAACATATTTTAATTTTTGGATTTTCGTAAATGTACATCGAGAGAGACAAGCAATGTCATTGTCGAGTTTCGCGAATCGAGAAATATCGCAAATTTGAAACCAAATAGAAAATTACACAGCAATTTGTTGAACATTCACGATGTTACGTTGGGGCCATTATTCTTGTATTTTACTAATTTCCTGATATTATTGCAAACTAGGACACCAGAAGACAGAAACTATCGAGAAAATCTCGCTACAACTATAAGTCATCCTCAACGACTTTGGTTCTTCAATTTCAAAGCAGTAAAGTGTGAAAACGAGGGTATATTATTAGTTGTTAAAAAAATAATTGTAGGCTTTTTTTACTAATGATAGTTTGTCAATGGACTAGGATATATTTAAATTAAATAACCACCGGTCTCTAATTTTCAAACTAGGTGAGAATATCGGGGTTCTTTCACTTTTACCGCTAATGGATTTTCTTTTCCTTACGTTACCGTGAAACTGGAGGTTTAGTAATATAATGTATCACGTCGTCGTGGAGAACGTGATATTTTTTCGTTTTTTTTTTTAAAAACAAGTGGGATGGCGTGACTTACATATATATATATATATAAAAACTAGTCACGCCTTGTTGAAGGGCGTGACTTGCATGTATCTTTTTTTAAAAAAAATCGTGTCACGCCCTGCTGAAGAGCGTGACTTACTTTTGTAGGAAATCACATCCTGCTGAACGGCGTGATTTCCTCGGATTTTGTGTTCCTTATGGTTCTTCATTCCTTTGCCTATAAATTGCAAGCGTATTACGTGTATTTTAAAAATTATTTGAAAACAACACGCAATAGGAAAATCAGATCTCGCCTCAGCTGGACCAGCAGCTCTGCGAGTTGGTCCAGATCGTGTGCAATCTGGTCAATTAACTTGAGCTGCAATAGCTTAGTGTTCTTGAAAGGTTTGTGCACCGAGAGATAGATCAGGTAAGATATAAAATCATGCGGAAACCACCTGAACTATCCTCTAAAAATCGAAAACTAATTAAACAGGTTTAAACACATGTATGCGATGCAATACAGAAAGTGTAAATAAATATACGCTGAAATTTGTTTATGGAAGTTCGGAGCTGAATCTCCTACGTCTTCCCTTCTTTCACACAGGAAGGATCCACTAGAAGATTTGACCTTACACATCGTGTACATACCAGATCAAACATCCCTCAAGCTGTGAGAACTCCTAGCCACAAATGCACACCAGCTCGCTGGCTGTGTGTCTAACTAACCAACACTTCTTTTACGTCTAAATGAGAAAGACTACAACAGAACTTGTTTAATATCTCTGTTCAAAGACTGATAGGAAATTGGTTTTGATTCACTCAGCTAATCTAATGAGATCTCTCATATATGCGAGTGAATCGTGTGTGAGATTATACAGTGTATGCTCACTCTCAAATATATTCTCACACACTGGGAAGTGCTTCTCTCTAAGCTGATATCTCGATGTCTTCCCAGGGTTGTGCAGTCGACTATAGTAACTCATTGAAGCTTACTGTGACGCCCAAACCCATGGGAGCCAACGGAATTTGAGAAATTTAAAATTTTTGAACAAGTCGAAGGACAAAACTCGAATAAAGTACGCTGTATTCCCTTACACAAAGCCGAAACGAAGCTAATGGGGCCAAAGGTAAATAGTAGTAAACAGATTTGACAAAATAGATCTTGATTCACGATGCAAAATGAGATATTACAACTGTTGGAACTCTATATAAGTTTACCATTGTTGTAACAGATCTTAATACAGTTCGTCAAAAGATCCAAAACAACAAAAGCCAAGACTATACGGAAACGCTGGCCGTTGACAAACACAATCCTCAAAATCTGAATCAACTTGCACCACCCGCCTGCTCCTGAGCTGCCTCACCTGCACAGAGAAAACTAGTGAGCCTAGGGGCTCAACAAGTAAAACTGAGGATAAAAAAATCACATAAATGCAGGCATAACTGAAATCTGAAATCTCGCTACTGAAAGACAACTCGAAACTAGAATCTGAATTGCATATACTGGGTGATTTATGGTCTAGAGGCTCTCTGGTGGTCCTTGTGCATGAAGCATGTTAACTGATCAGTAACTCTCTGTGAAGGAATTACAATATTTCCATAATCATGTCCCTTCCATGAAGGGATTACGGTCCTACTGTAATCCTGTCCCTTCCTTGAGTGCCCGGGTCCTCTATGCCATAAATCTCAAATATGAACTTTACTTTCTTTCTGAAATAGCTTGTACTCGCTTTTGATCGAAAATCGATCTCTGAAATCTGGTAGATTCACTGCTATGAAACTCATTTTATTTAAAAAAAAACACTACTGAGTGTATCGCTGGACTCGGAGCTGAGGACCAACTCTGAAGAAATCAACTCGAGGGTGCAAAACAGACATGGTTCTAGGAAATCAGATTTCGTGAAAACAGATCTCTCGGGAAAACAGGTCTCACTGGGAAACAGATGTCACTGGGAAAAACAGCTCTTATGCACAAAAGTCAGCTTTTGGTTATCTAAACAGATCTTAGGTGCAGTATAGGCATACAGATGTGAGCAACAGCTTTGGATAAGGAACACGGTTATGAATAGTAGAAACAGATCTTGGTTCTTAGAAAAACAGATTTGACTAAGTAAGACAGATCTTAATGCGAAAACGATAATAGGAGCTTTGAACAAGTGCTTCAGATTTGGTAGATTAGTCAGCTGTGAGCAACCAACAACAGATTTGGTTAAGAACACAGTTACGCATAGAAACAGCTTGGCTATGAACACGAAATACTGCTTCGACTCAGACAGATTCTAGACAAACTAGCTTCGGTTATCCAATCGGAACTTTCTCTCGATCGAACCAGCGTTGCTTATCCGTTTAGATTCAATGTCCAGAACCTTCGCAATACTTAAGAACAACAAGAAACTTCTCTTGGCTTTATCTTAACTGGAATCTGTACAACTCAGTATATTTTAAAACACAGTTGTTTGCTAAACCTTCTGGTGAGTTTCCTCAAACTAAAACATCAAAGCAGTGAATAGGGCATCCCCCTGGCTAACTGATACATATATATTTAAGTATGCTACATGCAACTGGGACACGCTAACCACCTCCTGGGGCACCACCAGCTGGGTTAAAACGACGACCAGCGGTAAAACCTGGGTTTCCTGAAAACAACACAAACAAGGAAACAAACCAAGCCCCAGACGGACATGGGGTCTAACCCCAGTATGGAGAGCAACTATAAAACAGCAGTAAACAGCAAGAATAAAATGCATATGCTATGCATGAGAAGGGAAACAACAGTTCAGCGGGATCTGACAAAATAAAATAGTGGCCACAGGGTGTGTTCCCAGTGTGGTATTTAGCCACTCGCCAGGACACAACTCTCGAGTACCAGATGCAATAAACAACTCCCTTGCTGTTGCTCAACCTATGAACTGTGGTAGTTAGCCACTCGGCGCATAGGGGCTAATTCAACCCAGCAGGGGAATGAGAGTGCGGTATCGCCGCTCGCCCTCGCATCCTGGTAAGAAAACATAGCAACAAAGACGGAAAAATGGCTGAAAAAGGGAGACAAATGCGTGTATGCTCATACTGGAAGATGTAAACATATCAACAATATGCACAATAATAACAAAACCAGTAGCATACACCATATAACACACGACAAACCCAAAGCATAGCCTCAGCAGGCAACAACGCAGGGCAGCCAACAGATAGCCATCTCGCAAATATCCAAGCCATCACCATGCTGGAATTTATAAGCTCAAATCCGTACCTTATCTGAGTACAATAACCCTGCTAGAAATCCCGAAGACTCTGGTAAAAGCCTGCTAACAATAAGCGTATAACTCAGGGATCTAACAGAAAATCACGGCTGAGAGCTACACTCAACCAACACTGTTTCCCACTACCACAACTGCGCAAGAAGCTTAAAACAAAGCTAGAAAACAAGATCTCAACGCGAGGAATGAAGTTCTACCTGCTACTACAAAATTCACGAACTGGCAGCAACTTCTCGTTCCTCAACTAGCCAATTTCAGCTTCTAAAACTGGTACGAAAAGGAAGAGCTTCACGAGAGGAGTCCAACACTACCTCAATTGCCCAAAACAACGGCCGGAACGACGGGAATCTACCGGAGAAGCTCACGGTGAACAGTAACGAGGGTTGAGAAAAACAGAGAACGAAAGGCTGGAAAAATATTCTAAGTGTGGGATTTTTGTATCTCAACTCAAAGACCAAGTCTTTTAAATATATAAATCCCGCCTCTGCTGAAATCTTCAAAACAGCTCACCGACAAAAAAAATCAGCAGATACAACGAAATCTCAAATCATCAGGAACAACAATTCAGCAGACACATTTCTTCACAACGAACCTGCTGCTTCCAGCAGCAACAATAGCGAACGCTTTACAACATAACTCAAAACGGCGTCGCAGCGACTAACCAAAACGACGTCGCATAACGCAAGTCAGCAGAGCTACCATCAGCTGGTCTCTCAAACCATCTGCTGATTAGAGTCAACGAATTGCAAAGATCCCTGCTGCTGGTCGCACGCGCAACTCCAAAACGCAACGTTGCCACTTACTCAAACGACGTCGCTCCACAGACGTTAGCAAAACCAGCAGAAGCACTTTACCCAAAACCAATCATCTGCTGAAACTCCTAGCAATAGCTAAACGACGACGTACCCTCCTCGCGCTACAGGAAAGTTGACTCGCGTTGACATCGACATCTGCTGATCAATCACCAGGAACATACACGCGATCTACTAGCTGGTACCAGTCGCAAGTTCTTCTAGTGCAAGCTGACGAAGGTGTCTTGATTCCGGTCGTGGACCTGATTGCCGATCTACCGCCGCCTATCGTTTGAAGTGTCGGTTTTCTCGTGAAACTGGTCGGAGCCAGGTTCCTAGACGCCAGCAAGGTAGCAATCTATGAACACCCTATGTATGTTTGTAGATTTATATTAATGTATTGAACACTTTCTGGGCAAATTTTTGTTTTTCCGCTGCGCCTCGGGAAGTGGGATCCGGATCTGCCACCGTATGCCAACAGATGATACAAGCTCTGAGCAGATCTTCCAATATCTGAATCACCTTTCTGATTGACCATCTGTCTGGGGGTGAAAAGTTGTGCTAAAGGTTAACTTAGTACCTAAAGCTCTGTGAAGACTCTTCCAGAAAGCTGAAGTAAACTTTGGATCTCTGTCAGATACGATGGAAACTGGAATCCCATGAAGTCTTACTATCTCCTTTACATACAACTCGGCGTATTTACTCACATCATAAGTTGTCTTGACTGGTAAGAAGTGAGCAGATTTGGTAAGTCGGTCTACTAAAACCCAAATTGAATTGTAGCCTTTGACAGATCTGGGTAAACCAACTACAAAATCCATCGTGATACTCTCCCACATCCATTCTGGTATCGGCAGGGGTTTTAGCATCCCAGCTGGTCTCTGATGCTCAGCTTTGACCAACTGACAAGTCATGAACTCTGAAACAAATCTGGAAACATTGCGTTTCATGCCTAGCCACCAATACAACTTCGGGAGATCTTTGTACATCTTAGTGCTCCCTGGATGTACTGAATATGGGGCTGTATGAGCTTCTGTCATCAGATCTGATCTCAAATTATTCACACTAGGAACCCACAATCTACCTCAAAATCTGATAGCTCCTTCTGCTGAAGTATAGAGATTACTACCTCTCTCTACGTCTTGTTTAACCCACTTCTGCAACTGTTCATCTAATAGTTGTCCTTCTCGGATCTGATCCAATAGATTTGATCGAATGGAGAGATCTGCTAGAACTGCGCTACTATAACGGGGAATCAGCTCTAGCTCAAAATTTTCAATCTCATAAGCTAAGGGCCTCTGGACAGTAAGTTGGGCTAATCCTATAGATTTCCCGCTAAGAGAATCTGCCACCACGTTGGCTTTTCCTGGGTGGTAGCAGTCTTCACAGTACTTTAGGAAAACGAGAACTTCTCTTGACTTTCTCACCTGGAATCTGTACAACTCAGTATATTTTAAAAACACCATTGCTGGTTAAACTTTTCTGGTGAGTTTCCTCAAAACTAAAGCATCAAAGCAGTGAATCCATAACCCGAACTCAACATTAACGTAAGATGAACTGAAACTGAACAGGCAAGCATACACAGAAAACAAGGAAGCAATATATGTTTTCCACAATGCAGCAAGAATCAAATTTACTTGCCTGAAACAAAGATCGCAACGTGCGGATGATCGCGGCTGGAAGTCTCCTCAAGCACACTGGAAAAACTACTGAACTTCGAAAGAACTAAAAGTTTTAGTTGCAACCAAAATGAATCCAGAGGCTTACGTAAATCATTTTATACAAGGGAGAATGATTGAGTAGTGGATAAAAATACTTGAGTAGGCATGTCTGCCATGCCAACTCTTTTGTACTCTTTAAAATATTTAATAAAAGCTCCCTACTACTATTTTGATTTATAAACTTGTTACATCATTTACTAAAAACATAGCTCCCATCCAAAACTCATTATATTTTCGAAAGGAAACATTTCTGGATTATTTCAGGTTTGTGCTTGGGTGAAATCCTTCCGGAATCTTCTGACCGTTGCTTTAAATATAAAAGGAAAAGAAATCAGATTTGAACTAGAATCCGATGCTCAAAAATCTCAAAACAGCCCTTGGAAAAGAAAGGCTAATCAATTTTTGTGGTTATTGGGATTTTGGGGCGCTACAACTCTACCATCCTTAACAAATTTCGTCCTCGAAATTTACTTACTAAACAGCTCTGGGTAGAGACTACGCATATATTCTTCTGTCTCCCAAGTTGCTTCTCGCTCAGACTGGTTAGACCACTGAACTTTAACCATTGGGATGCTACAATTTCTTAACTTTCTATTATCTCTATGAAGAATTCTTTCTGGTCGTTCCTCATAGCTCAAATCTGGTGCTAGTTGGATTGGCTGGTAGCTTAAGATATTCGATGGGTTGGAAACATATCTCCTCAAAGCTGATACGTGAAAAACATTATGTACCGAGGACAGATGTGGGGGTAAAGCTAGTCTATAAGCCATCGTTCCTACTTTGTCCAAGATCTCGAATGGACCAATGAACCTTGGTCTTAGCTTACCCTTCTTCCCAAATCTCATTACGCCTTTCATCGGTGCTACCTTCAAGAAAACATGGTCTCCAGATTCGAAGCTTAACTCGCGGCGTTTGTCATCAGCATAGCTCTTTTCCCTACTTTGAGCGGTTCTCAATCGGTCTCTTACTTTCTTAATATTTCAGCAGTCTGTTCTACTAAGTTTGGTCCCAAACCAGCTCGTTCTCCTATCTCATCCCAATGAATGTGTGTTCTACACTTTCTGCCATAGAGAGCTTCGTAAGGGGCCATCTGGATGGATGCTTGGAAACTATTGTTGTACGTGAATTCTACCAAAGGCAGCTTTGAGTCCCAGCTCTCTGAAAAATCAAGGATACAAGCTCTAAGCAAATCTTGTAAGATCTGAATCACCCTATCTGATTGACCATCTGTCTGGGGGTGAAAAGTTGTGCTAAAGGTTAACTTAGTACCTAAAGCTCTGTGTAGACTCTTCCAGAAAGCTGAAGTAAACTTTGGATCTCTGTCAGATACGATGGAAACTGGAATCCCATGAAGTCTTACTATCTCCCTTACATACAACTCGGCGTATTTACTCACATCATAAGTTGTCTTGACTGGTAAGAAGTGAGCAGATTTGGTAAGTCGGTCTACTAAAACCCAAATTGAATTGTAGCCTTTGACAGATCTGGGTAAACCAACTACAAAATCCATCGTGATACTCTCCCACATCCATTCTGGTATCGGCAGGGGTTTTAGCATCCCAGCTGGTCTCTGATGCTCAGCTTTGACCAACTGACAAGTCATGAACTCTGAAACAAATCTGGAAACATTGCGTTTCATGCCTAGCCACCAATACAACTTCGGGAGATCTTTGTACATCTTAGTGCTCCCTGGATGTACTGAATATGGAGCTGTGTAAGCTTCTGTCATTAGATCTGATTTCAAATTGTTCACACTAGGAACCCACAATCTACCTCGAAATCTGATAGCTCCTTCTGCTGAAGTATAGAGATTACTACCTCTCTCTATATCTTGCGTAACCCACTTCTGCAACTGCTCATCTAAAAGTTGTGCTTCTCGGATCTGATCCAACAGATTTGATCGAACGGGGAGATCTGATAGAACTACGGTACTATGACTGGGAATCAGCTCTAGCCCACAATTCTCAATCTCATATGCTAAGGGCCTCTGAGCTGTGATCTGGGTTAATCCTATAGATTTCCTGCTAAGAGCATCTGCCACCACGTTGGCTTTTCCTGGGTGGTAGCTAATAGTATAGTCGTAATCTTTAACTAGCTCTAGCCACCTCCTATGTCTCATATTTAATTCTTTCTGGGTAAAGAAGTACTTCAAACTCTTATGATCTGTAAAAATCTCACACTTCTCCCCATACAGATAATGTCTCCAGATCTTAAGGGCAAAAACCACAGCTGCTAATTCTAAATCATGCGTGGGATAATTCCTCTCATGATTATTCAGTTTTCTGGAGGTATAAGCTATTACCTTACGATCCTGCATCAAAACAGCTCCTAAACCTAACTTAGAAGTATCGGTGAAGATCACAAAATTCCCTTGCTCGGAAGGCATGGTTAAAACTGGAGCTTCTATCAATGCTTGCTTCAACTTCTCAAAACTCTGCTGACAACTGGGGGTCCATTCAAATTTAACTTGTTTCCTGGTCAGCGTAGTCAATGGACCTGTTGTCCTTGAAAATCCTTGAATAAACCGTCTGTAATATCCAGCAAGTCCCAAAAATCTCCTTACTTCTGAAACAGATCTGGGCACAGGCCAGTCTTGCACAGCTTCTACCTTAGCTGGGTCGACTTC
Organism: Dorcoceras hygrometricum; assembly: GCA_001598015.1. NCBI lineage: Eukaryota > Viridiplantae > Streptophyta > Magnoliopsida > Lamiales > Gesneriaceae > Dorcoceras > Dorcoceras hygrometricum. The sequence goes on along the minus strand of KV009372.1, from coordinate 144,567 downwards.
TCAACCATCCTTAGAAATGATATGTCCTAAAACGCAACTTTCTCCAACCAAAACTTACATTTGCTAAACTTAGCAAACAATCTCTTGTCCTTCAAAACTTGCAACACTATACGAAGCTGACTAGCATGCTCGAGCTGGTCTTGGAATATATTAAGATATCATCTATAAAAACTATCACGAATTGATCCAAAAATGGCTGGAAAACTCTATGCATCAGATCAATAAAACAGATGGAGCATTTCTTAATCCAAAAGGCATTACTAAAAACTCATAATGACCATATCTGGTCCTAAAAGCTGTCTTATAAACATCAGACTCTTTAATCTTCAGTTGATGGTATCCAGATCTTAAGTCTATCTTAGAGAACACTGCTGCTCCCTTCAACTGATCAAACAATTCCTCAATCCTAGGCAAAGGGTACTTGTTCTTAATGGTCAGCTTATTCAGCTCTCGATAATCTATACACAATCGAAAATTGTGAGACCTGTGTTTTCACAATCAGGTGTTGGTCGGGTTTGGACCAGCTGTTGGTCGATGTGCTTGGCATAGACATCGATTTTGCCTAAGTGTTGGAATCAGCAGTAGTAGTAGTGGGATCAGTCGTTGAGTGATCGCGTCAGTTGTTGATATTTCAGAAGTTGCGTGTTGGTAGGAAGCAGCAGCAATACTGACTTGGATTTCAGTCGTTGGTCTATTAGCGTGTATCCAGCTGTTGCGAGTGATCAACTGTTGGTATGTTAGTTGCGATGATCAGCAGGGAGCGCTAAGGGACTTTGAAGCGACGAAGTTTTGTGAGCAGGAACCAGCTGTTGGTTTCGTTAACGTGTTTCGTAGCGGGTAGCGAAACTACGTCGTTTTGATAAGTTGGAACGACAGTGTTTTGAGTGGAGCGCTTTGTATCAGCTGTTGGTTAGGATAGACATCAGCTGTTGAGAGAGCTCATGCATTGTGACTGCTGGTTTGTGAATCAGCTGTTGGTAGCAAGGTGACGTGTTCCTCTGCGACGTCGTTTGGTTAAGTTGGTGCGACGCCATTTAGCTTTAGCGTTGTTTGAAAGATTCAACTGCTGGTTAATATATTAGCGAAGGGCAAAAGCTGATGCGAGATTTAACTGCTGGTTGATATAACAGCGATGGCGACTGTTTTGTCGGTGGAATCTGTTCTTGCTTCTGTCGGCTGTTGAGAAGTGTATTTGATAGAGGACTTAGCTGCTGTCCTCTATTATTTGTTTCCCTGACACTTAGAAATATTTCCTTTGTTTTCAAATCTTGTCGCGATACCCTAGTTACTGTTTACCGTAACCTTATCCGTCCTAATTTCCGATGGTAGACAACTCCGACGAGAGTGAGAGTGGTAGCGTTGGACTCCTCTCGCTAAGGCGCTTCGTTCTATACCTCTTTAGAAAGCTTTGGAGGAGCTGGAAGAGGATCGCAGGATCGCTAAGACACCTCCCTTGTGTAGTTTGCTAGCATAAGCGTTCCCTGCCGTGCCAGTAGTTTCGTTGGGGTAAGTGATAATTCTACCTTTAAGCTTTGTTAGAGCATTTCCTTAAGTTAGAAAGGTAGATAAGCGCTGGTGGAGTTGTAGATCCCAGCTGCTGTTGTTTTGCGTTTCAGTGTTTGAGCAGTAGCTTGTGTTGGTTTAGCAGGTGACAGATCTGTTAGAGTAGATTCCCAACTAGCCAACTTGTGGCGTGTGGGTACCAGGATGCGAGGGCGAGCGGAAATACCGCACTCTCATCTCCCTGCTGGTCTGTTAGCCCTCATGCGCCGAGTGGTTAACTACCACAGTTCATGGGTTGGGCAACAGCAGGTTGAGTTGTTGATGCATCTGGTATTCAGGTGTGGTGTAAAGATGAGCGGGTAATTCCCGTGTGCTTGTACACACACCAGTGGCCACTAACCATTCTTCGCAGAATCTGTTGTCAGCTGTTGAATTCTTTGGCTCCCTTTCATGTTTGTAGCCTTCGACTGTTGCATTGTCCCTCATGCATAGCATTAGCATTATATCTTTTGCTATTCATTGCTGTTTTATAGTTGCTCTCCGTACTGGGGTTTAACTCCGAGGTCCCTTTGGGGCTGTTGTGTTTGTTTGCCTGTCTGTTGTTCAGGTTTTCCAGGTTTCGCAGCTGGTCGAGGTTATGATCCAGCTGGTGGTGCCCCAGGAGGTGGTTAGAGTGTCCCAGTTAGATATAGTATTTGTATACACTGGTATCACTTTGTGTGATGCTTAGTCTGATATAGTTGGTAGACCATCTGCACTTGTGTTGTATTCAGCCGTTGGGCATTTGTTGTACTTGAATATTTGTGCTGTTGTGGATTTATAAATTGGGATTATTTTGAGTATCTTGTATTTTAAATTATGTTATCTTTCAGTCAGGCCAAAAGCAAAAATTTTAACCACTTTTTAGTAGCTTCCGATTGTGTTTACGTGGTTTTACTCTGATGTGTGCACGAGGCCTGACAGAAACTCCCATCTTTCTTCTTAACAAACAGAACTGGGGCTCCCCACGGTGATGTACTAGGTCTAATAAATCCCTTATCCAACAGATCTTGAATTTGTTCTTTCAGCTCTTTCATTTCTGCAGGAGCAAGCCTATAGGGAGGTCTGGAAATCGGAGCTGCTCCAGGCACTAAGTCGATAGCAAACTCTATTTCCCTATCTGGAGGTAAACCACCGATATCTTCTGAAAACACTTCTGGGAACTCGTTCACCACCTCCACATCTAAAAGTTGGGGTTTACTGGAAACAGCTAGAGAAGATAAAATTACTAGAAACCCTACTCCACCTTTCCTTAAACAGCGCTGGGCCTTCAAGGCTGAGACTAAGCGAGGAACTCTTTGAAGTTGGTCAGATCTGAATGAAATCTGGGATCATGTGGACAGATTTACAACTATTGTCCTGAGCTTAAAATCGATCACTACTCCATATCTGGATAACCAGTCTATTCCCAAAATCAAATCGAATTCAGGCATGGGTAAAATAATCAAATCAGCAGTAACTACATGTCCTTGAAGTTCAAGCTCTAAGTCACAATATATGCCACAAGATATCAGCTCTTCTCCTGATGGCGTCATTACACAATAACCTATAGACAATCTCTCTGGTTTACGCGATAGCTTCTTAGCAAAATCCTCAGCTATAAAGGAATGGGTCGCACCTGAATCTAGCAAGGCAAAGGAGGACAAACGAGAAACCACAATCTTACCCGTAATCACTGTAGAATCTGGTTTAGCTTGTTCAGTTGTCATGACGTAAGATCTGCTGGGCACCAACTGTTTTGACTGAGGACAGAACTTAGAGATGTGGCCTTGAGCACCACACTTATAACATCCGCTTTGGCCAGCTTTACATTGTCCCGGATGATTCTTATGGCATTTGGGACAAACCGGCTTACCACTACCAACTGGTACGACACTGATAGGTTGGGCTGGTATAGGTTTTTGGCTCCTGAGGTTGCTGCTGGTTCTTATTCTGCTTCTTAAATGGCCTCGAATTTTCCTGCTGAAAGGATTGCCTCCTCTGCTGTCTCTCCTGCTCCACATCCTTCCAATCTCTCTCCACTCTCAGGGCCTTATCTACTGCTTCCCTATAATATCTGGGTCCTGCTAACCCAACATTCAACTTGAATGTAGGTCTCAATCCTTCCACAAAGTGGCTCAACTTTTCCTCAGGGTACCTCCCAATAAGAGGTACAAAGTAACAACCTCTCTCAAACTTCTGGACGTACTCTTGCACAGATAGACTCCCTTGCTTCAAGGTCAAGAACTCTCGCTTCAACTCAGACCTCTTGTCTACTGTGAAGTATTGCTCAAAGAACACTCGTTTGAACTCTTCCCACGAGAGATTTGCCAAATCTACAGACAGCTTTGCTCCCTCCCACCAGATCATTGCATCACCTCTTAGCATATAGATAGCGCACCTTGGCCTATCCAAATCTGGAATCTGAAGGTACTCGAAAATCACTTCCATAGACTTCATCCAGCTCTTAGCAACAAGCGGATCTGTAGTACCACTGAAATCCTTCGGTTTCTGTCTTCGAAACCTCTCTTGAGAATCATCATAATGTGGTCCCCTACTTCTCGAAGATTGGCCATTGCCTCTGACAGACAACAGCTCTAAGAGTTGGGCAATACGAGCATTGCTATCTGGGTTGGTTTCATCTACTGGGTGGGTGCTTATTCTACCTCTCTCTCTTCCTGACATCTTAATCTATAGGCCGAAATCCACCACAAAAGAACATCAGAACTCGAAAGAGAAAGAACTCTTATCATAAAAATAAAACTCACAAATCAGGAGATGCGGATGCTGAAAGCTGCTCCAGACTGGGAAGATGTGTTTATCCCAGGACCACGCTCTGATACCAAGTTGTGACGCCCAAACCCATGGGAGCCAAAGGAATTTGAGAAATTTAAAATTTTGGAACAATTCGAAGGACAAAACTCGAATAAATTAAGCTGTATTCCCTTACACAAAGCTGAGACGAAGCTAATGGCGCCAAAGGTAAATAGTAGTAAACATATTTGACAAAACAGATCTTGATTCACGATGCAAAATACGATATTACAATTGTTGTAACTCTATTGTTGTAACAGATCTTAATACAGTTCGTCAAAAGATCCAAAACAACAAAAGCTAAGACTATACGGAAACGCTGGCCGTTGACAAACACAATCCTCAAAATATGAATCAACTTGCACCACCCGCCTGCTCCTGAGCTGCCTCACCTGCACAGGGAAAACTAGTGAGCCTAGGGGCTCAACAAGTAAAACTGAGGATAAAAAAATCACATAAATGCAGTCATAACTGAAATCTGAAATCTCGCTACTGAAAGACAACTCGAAACTCGAATCTGAATTGCGTATACTGGGTGATTTATGGTCTAGAGGCTCTCTGGTGGTCCTTGTGCATGAAGCATGTTAACTGATCAGTAACTATCTGTGAAGGAATTACAATATTTCCATAATCATGTCCCTTCCATGAAGGGATTACGGTCCTACTGTAATCCTGTCCCTTCCTTGAGTGACCGGGTCCTCTATGCCATAAATCTCAAATCTGAACTTTACTTTCTTTCTGAAATAGCTTGTACTCGCTCTTGATCAAAAATTGATCTCTGAAATCTGGTAGATTCACTGCTATGAAACTCATTTTATTTAAAAAAAAACACTACTGAGTGTATCGCTGGACTCGGAGCTGAGGACCAACTCTGAAGAAATCAACTCGAGGGTGCAAAACAGACGTGGTTCTAGGAAATCAGATTTCGTGAAAACATATCTCCGGGAAAACAGGTCTCACTGGGAAACAGATGTCACTAGGAAAAACAGGTCTTATGCGCAAAAGTCAGCTTTTGGTTATCTAAACAGATCTTAGGTGCAGTATAGGCATACAGATGTGAGCAACAGCTTTGGATAAGGAACACGGTTATGAATAGTAGAAACAGATCTTGGTTCTTAGAAAAACAGATTTGACTAAGTAAGACAGATCTTAATGCGAAAACGATAATAGGAGCTTTGAACAAGTGCTTCAGATTTGGTAGATTAGTCAGCTGTGAGCAACCCAACAACAGATTTGGTTAGGAACACAGTTACGCATAGAAACAACTTGGCTATGAACACGAAATACTGCTCCGACTCAGACAGATTCCAAACAAACTAGCTTCGCTAATCATATCGGGACTTGGTCTCGATCGAACCAGCGTTGCCTATCCGTTTAGATTCAATGTCCAGAGTCTTCACAGTACTTTAGGAAACGAGAACTTCTCTTGACTTTCTCACCTAGAATCTGTACAACTCAGTATATTTTAACATTGTTGGTTAAACTTTTCAGGTGAGTTTCCTCAAAACTAAAGAATCAAAGCAGTGAATCCATAACCCGAACTCAACATTAACGTAAGCTGAACTGAAACTGAACAGGCAAGCATACACAGAAAACAAGGAAGCAATATATGTTTTCCACAATGCAGCATGAATCAGATTTACTTGCCTGAACGAAGATCGCAACGTGCGGATGATCGCGGCTGGAAGTCTCCTCAAGCACACTGGAAAAACTACTGAACTTTGAAAGAACTAAAAGTTTTAGTTGCAACCAAAATGAATCCAGAGGCTTACATAATCATTTTATACAAAGGATAATGATTGAGTAGTAGGTAAAATACTTGAGTAGGCATGGCTGCCATGCCAACTCTTTTGTCCTCTTTAAAAGATTTAATAAAATCTCCCTAATACTATTTTGATTTATAAACTTGATACATCATTTTACTAAAAACATAGCTCCCATCCAAAACTCATTTTATTTTCGAAAAGGAAACATTTCTGGATTATTTCAGGTTTGTGCTTGGGTGAAATCCTTCCGGAATATTCTGACCGTTGCTTTAAATATAAAAGGAAAAGAAATCAGATTTGAACTAGAATCTGAATGCTCAAAAATCTCAAAACAGCCCTTGGAAAAGAAAGGCTAATCAATTTTTGTTGTTATTGGGATTTTTGGGCGCTACAACTCTACCATCCTTAACAAATTTCGTCCTCGAAATTTACTTACTAAACAGCTCTGGGTAGAGACTACGCATATCTTCTTCTGTCTCCCAAGTTGCTTCTCGCTCAGAATGGTTAGACCAATGAACTTTAACCATTGGGATGCTACAATTTCTTAACTTTCTATTCTCTCTATGAAGAATTCTTTCTGGTCGTTCCTCATAGCTCAAATCTGGTGCTAGTTGGATTGGCTCGTAGCTTAAGATATGCGACGGGTTGGAAACATTTCTCCTCAAAGCTGATACGTGAAAAACATTATGTACCGAGGATAGATGTGGGGGTAAAGCTAGTCTATAAGCCAGCGTTCCTACTTTGTCCAAGATCTCGAATGGACCAATGAACCTTGGGCTTAGCTTACCCTTCTTCCCAAATCTCATTACGCCTTTCATCGGTGCTACCTTCAAGAAAACATGGTCTCCAGATTCGAAGCTTAACTCGCGGCGTTTGTCATCAGCATAGCTCTTTTGCCTACTTTGAGCGGTTCTCAATCGGTCTCTTACTTTCTTAATATTTCAGCAGTATGTTCTACTAAGTTTGGTCCCAAACCAGCTCGTTCTCCTATCTCATCCCAATGAATGTGTGTTCTACACTTTCTGCCATAGAGAGCTTCGTAAGGGGCCATCTGGATGGATTCTTGGAAACTATTGTTGTATGTGAATTCTACCAAAGGCAGCTTTGAGTCCCAGCTCTCTGAAAAATCAAGGTACAAGCTCTAAGCAAATCTTCTAAGATCTGAATCACCCTCTCTGATTGACCATCTGTCTGGGGGTGAAAAGTTGTGCTAAAGGTTAACTTAGTACCTAAAGCTCTGTGAAGACTCTTCCAGAAAGCTGAAGTAAACTTTGGATCTCTGTCAGATACGATGGAAACTGGAATCCCATGAAGTCTTACTATCTCCTTTACATACAACTCGGCGTATTTACTCACATCATAAGTTGTCTTGACTGGTAAGAAGTGAGCAGATTTGGTAAGTCGGTCTACTAAAACCCAAATTGAATTGTAGCCTTTGACAGATCTGGGTAAACCAACTACAAAATCCATCGTGATACTCTCCCACATCCATTCTGGTATCGGCAGGGGTTTTAGCATCCCAGCTTGTCAGGCCTCGTGCTCTATACAGAGTAAAAGCCCAAACGCATGCGGAAACTTATCAAAAAGTGGGTAAAATTTTCGCTTTTAGGCCCGACGATTTAAAACATATAATTTAAAATAAACAATACTCAAAATATATCTCAGTGCATAAAACAATAAACCATAAATTATACATAAATCCAAACATGTATCAGACTCCACTACGGGTACAACGACGAAGCGCAGGGCATCCCTCTGGCTAACTGACACATATATATAAGTATGGTATATGCAACTGGGACGCGCTAACCACCTCCTGGGGCACCACCAGCTGGGTTAAAACCACGACCAGCTGTAGAACCTGAGTTTCCTGAAAACAACACAAACAAGGAAACACACCAAGCCCCAGAGGGACATGGGGTCAAACCCCAGTACGGAGAGCAACAGATAAAGCTAAAAGAATGCATAAGATAAAATGCAGATACTATGCATGAGACACCAGATAACAAAGGAAGGCTCAACCAACAAGAGAGCTAAGGAACTCAAGCACAGCTCCAAGAATCTGCAATAACAGTGGCCACAAGGTGTGTTCACAGTGTGGTAATGAGCCACTCACCGTGATACAACACCCGAATACCAGATGCATCAAACAACTCAACCTGCCGTTGCCTCGCCCATGAACTGTGGTAGTTAACCACTCGGCGCATGGTGGCTAACGATCCCAGCAGGGAGATGAGAGTGCGGTATTGCCGCTCGCCCTCGCATCCTGGTAAGAATCAACAACAGCAATACAAGATACGAACAATGGCTATAATAACAATATGAATGCAATATGGGAAATGCGTGTATGCATAACAGGGCAGCCAAACGATCAACAGAAATCACGTAGGCACACAGCAACATCCACCTCAATACACCACAGCCATCTAGCATTCAATCTCACGCCAATTCCCAGCAATATCAAGCTCAAATCCGTACCTTAAATTCAATACTTCTGAGCTAAAATTAGCACTGCAAGAAATCCCGAAAACTCTGGTAAAAGCCTGTTAACCAACAGCGTACATAAATCTTACGGGATACAAACACAGACTCACAGCCGGGAGACACTCTCAACCAGCGCTCATTCCCAACAATACTACACAATCGGAAGCTTAAAACAATACACTAAAGCCAAGATCTTACAACAATTCGAAGCTACCTGCTCACAACGAACACACGGACAAGACAGTAACTTCGCGACCTTGATCTAGCTAACCACAGCCCCCAAAAATGGTAGTAATCGACAAAGCTTCTCGAGAGGATTCCAAAGCTACCTCGCACGACCAAACAACCACCGGAAACGACGGGAATTTGCCGGAAAAGCTCACGGTTGAACAGTGCTCTAGGGTTCGAAGAACAGAGAACGAAAGGCTGGAAAATATTCTAAGTATGGGCACTGGTACTAAAATCGAAGGCCAAAATCTTCCTATAAATAGCACTTGCAACGACTGAGAATCAATTCAATAATTGTCCACCGACAAAACCAGTCGACACCATCGATCTCCCAAACCAGCAGGTATACTACAACCCGCAGACGCAAGAACCAACTGCTGGTTCCTCAAAATAGCGTCGTGCCAACTTACTCAAACGACGTCGCATAGGATACGAAATCCTCACTACCAGCTGGGTATCCAGTCGCAAGAACAAAAACAACGCATAACACTTCTCTCTGCTGGTACCAGTCGCAACCTATAAAACGCAGCGTTGAAACTAATCAAAACGGCGTCACACCACTGACGTCATCCAGTCGCTAGCTCTCGCGCAATACCAACAGCAAGCTACAGTAGCGAAAATCTCTCGCTGCTGGACATCTAGTCGTGACAACAAAACGACAACGTTTCCTCCTCACGCTACAGGAACGTTGACCCGTGTTGACATCCGCTTCGGCTGAACAACCAGCAGTATACTCACGCGAAGCCCGCCAGCTGGTACCATACGCAACATCCAAACGACGTCGTGACAACTAATCTAAACGCAGTCGTTTTAGCCCTTAACGCAATTACACTAACGCATCTGCTGATTAGCGCAACCAGACTTCACGCAAACGACGGCGTTTCATACCCTGCATTACCCAAAACACGCTTCGACTGGTTTTCGCCACCGACCAGCTGCTAGCTTATAAAACCAGCTTTTACCCAAAAGTACCAAAATCACGAAAACCTCCAGGATTGTTCTAAGTATGGTTCTTGACCTGAAAATGCAACTCAAACCTCGAAACAGAGATTCTAAACCACCAGAATCTTTATCAATCGATTAATTCCTTCGATTAATCTCAATTAACAAATCCAGGTCTTACATTTCTCCCCCACTAAAAATGATTTCGTCCTCGAAATCACAACAACAACTCTGGAGAACAACGCCACAACAAAACCAAAACAGCAGTTCATCTAATTCATGTCAAGAGTTCAAGGTAGCTGAGTAAATATATAACAACAACTAGAAGAGAATTACAACCAAAAAGCTACAAACTACTGGAAATTTAGCTCGACAGCTACTCAAACAGATGCGGCCACTCGCGCTGCATCTTCTCTTCCAGTTCCCAAGTAGCCTCTGCCCTTCCATGTTTGCTCCATTGCACCATTACCAAAGGAATGGTCTTATTCCTCAACTGTTTCTCTTTTCTGCCAAGAATTTGCAAGGGGTATTCTTGATAACTAAACGACTGATCTAGCTCTACCTCGTCAGTTCCAAGAACATGAGATGGATCTGGCTTGTACTTCCTCAACATGGAAACGTGAAAGACGTAATGCAGTGAAGACAACTCAGACGGCAACAACAGACGGTAGCCAAAGGGCCAATCTTCTCGACTATCTCATACGGACCAACGTAACGAGGGGCTAATTTTCCCTTGCATCCAAAGCGCATCACACTACGAAACGGAGAAACCTTGAGAAATACACGATCACCAACCTGAAACTCAAGAGGTCGACGCCTCTTATTTGCATAACTGGCTTGGCGATCCTGGGCAGCTTTCATCCTTTGTCGAATAAGATCCACATGATCTTTCATTTGCTGCACAAAGTCAGGGGCAGATAGCTGCTTCTCCCCCACATCTTCCCAACACACTGGCGATATGCACTTCCTGCCATACAAAGCCTCAAAAGGCGCCATGTCAATCGTCACTTGGTAGCTGTTATTATATGAAAACTCGACCAAAGACAACGCGTCTTGCCAGCTACCTCCGAAATCCAACACAACAGCACGCAACATATCCTCCAATGTCTGGATAGTTCGCTCAGATTGGCCATCTGTCTGGGGGTGATACGTGGTACTCATCGCCAATCTGGTTCCCAAAGCTGTTTGCAAACTCTTCCAAAACCTGGAAGCCTCGGATCTCGGTCAAGATGTTGTCAATAAAAACAATCACAAACTGGTCTATGAACTCTCTAAAAACCCGGTTCGTCAGATCCATAAAGACTGCAGGCACGTTGGTCAACCCAAACGGCATCACCAAAAACTCAAAATGTCCATACCTCGTACGAAACGCAGTCTTCGCGACATCTTGTTCCCTCACTCTGAGCTGATGGTACGCGGAACGAAGGTCAATCTTTGAATGCACCGCAAAACCTTGCAACTGATCAAACAGATCATCGATTCTCGGCAACGGGTACTTTTTCTTGACAGTGGCTTTATTCAACTGGCGAAAGTCAATGCACATCCGCATTGAGCCATCCTTCTTCTTCACAAATAAGATGGGCGCTCCCCACGGTGACATACTAGGGCGAATAAAACCTTTCTCCAGCAAATCATCTAACTGCACCTTGAGTTCTCTCAACTCCACAGGCGCCAGACGATACGGAGCACCCGAAATCGGAGCTGTGCTAGGCACCAGCTCTATGCTGAAGTCGATCTCCCGCCTCGGAGGAAAACCAGGAATCTCCTCCGGAAACACGTCGGGGAAGTGTCGCACCACGGGAACGTCACTAAGCTGAACACTAGAAGAAGAAGAAGACGCATCCAAAGCATAAATCATAAAGCCAGCATTTCCTAAAGACAACAAGCTAAACATTTCCATCGCGGAAACCAACGTAATATTCGATCGCGAATCCTGACCGTAGAAGTCCCACTTCTTGCCAGACAAAGGCCTAAAGCGCACAATCCCATGGAAGCAATCCACGGAGGCCCTATAGTTGGATAGCACATCCATCCCAGCTATGCAATCGAAATACCAAAGCATCAAACGGATCAAGTTTGCTAACAAAACATGCTCACCAAACCGCAACACACTATTCAACAAAACCTCCTGGGAGAACAGGCTCATACCACCAGGGGTAGAAACAGAAACAGCATCGCGCAAAGGGATGGTACACAGACCATGCTCAGCAAAAAACGAATCAGAAATAAACGAATGCGATGCCCCGGTGTCAAACAACACACGAGCAGGAAATTCAAAGACAAGACATGTACCTTCAATCACCCGGCTCGGTGTCTCCTCGGCCTGCTCCCTCGTCATGGCGTTAACCTGAGCATGCTGGGGTCCTGGGAAGAAAGGCTGAGACGACTGACCAAAACGCGAAGGGCCAGGCTACTGAAACGGTCTAAACGGGGTCTCGCCCAAACGGGGCTGCTGAAACTACTGCGAACGGCCCCTAGACTGACCTCCACGAGGCTGGGCCGCGGTCTGCTGTGATCCAGCTGACGGACATACTCTCGCAAAATGCCCGTAATGACCACAAAGGTTGCAGGAGCCCTGCACACCTACACACTGCGTGGAAGGATGCTTTCCACCACAAAAGCCACAAAACTCCACCCGAGAATCGCTGCTACTCGAGCTGACTGAACCGGAAGACCCTGAACCAGACTTTTTCTTGAATTGTTGACCGCGGGGTCGAAACCTCTGGCGGCCTGACTGTTGAGCCATCTGCTGCTGCTGCTGCTGCTGAGGATAATGGGCAGATTGAGAACTCTGAGACGACTGAGCTTCCTGACCAACATGTCTACCACCCTGCACTGCGTGCGCTACCTGCGCTCTGCGCGTACTACGGCTCCACATACCCTCCTCAATGTGGATAGCAGTATCAACGGCTTAGAATCGCTGCTACTCGAGCTGACTGAACCGGAAGACCCTGAACCAGACTTTTTCTTGAATTGTTGACCGCGGGGTCGAAACCTCTGGCGGCCTGACTGTTGAGCCATCTGCTGCTGCTGCTGCTGCTGAGGATAATGGGCAGATTGAGAACTCTGAGACGACTGAGCTTCCTGACCAACATGTCTACCACCCTGCACTGCGTGCGCTACCTGCGCTCTGCGCGTACTACGGCTCCACATACCCTCCTCAATGTGGATAGCAGTATCAACGGCTTCAGCATACGACTTGGGCTTGCTCGTCAAAACACTCTGATAAAATGCTTCGTTCAAGCCCTCCACGAATCTGGTACTCTTGGCCCTATCCCGGCCAGCAACATGCGGAACATAAGCCAACAATGCAGAAAACTTGCGGGCATACTCGTGCACAGTCATCGAGCCCTGCTCCAAAAACTCAAACTCCCGCTCACGGGCAGCCACATACGAATCGGGGACATACTCTTGCCTGAAGGTCTCACAGAAGGTGTCCCAAGTGATACCAACCCAGTCTCCACTAAGGTACTAGACGCGCCTCGCCACCAGCGCTCTGCGGCCTTCCTCAGCAACAAGGTCACTAACCTCAATCGGAGTTCATCGTCATACTGAGCCTGATCAAAAAGATGAATGACGTTATGGAGCCACGAATCAGCATCCTCACTCGACTCGTCGCCATTAAAGATAGGAGGGTTCATCCTCTGGAACCGAGCTATAACAACATTCATTCTCTCCACCGGAGCCGGCGGAGCCTCGGCTTCCCCTTCTTCGCTACTCTCACGAGTATGACTAGGAGCACTATACTGATCCTCGTTCTGACCTCCTGACTCCTGGAACTGCCTCCTACCTCTACCACGACGTCTAGGCGGCATCTAAAATACACTCAACAGGATCAAGCAAAGCAGAACAATTACAGCATAGAAAGCATATAACACAAATATGCAACACGTAATCACATAAGTCAAGCACATGCAATACACAACACTGTGCCTAGACTCAAGTGTGATCAAAGAAATTGAGCTTATCCCAACTTAAGCTCTGATACCAAAAATGTCAGGCCTCGTGCTCTATACAGAGTAAAAACCCAAACGCATGCGGAAGCTTATCAAAAAGTGGGTAAAATTTTCGCTTTTAGGCCCGACGATTTAAAAAATTTAATTTAAAATAAACAATACTCAAAATATATCTCAGTCATAAAACAATCAACCATAAATCATACATAAATCCAAACATGTATCAGACTCCACTACGGGTACAACGACGAAGCGCAGGGCATCCCCCTGGCTAACTGACACATATATATAAGTATGCTATATGCAACTGGGACGCGCTAACCACCTCCTGGGGCACCACCAGCTGGGTTAAAACCACGACCAGCTGTAGAACCTGGGTTTCCTGAAAACAACACAAACAAGGAAACACACCAAGCCCCAGAGGGACATGGGGTCAAACCCCAGTACGGAGAGCAACAGATAAAGCTAAAAGAATGCATAAGATAAAAAAATGCAGATGCTATGCATGAGACACCGGATAACAAAGGAAGGCTCAACCAACAAGAGAGCTAAGGATCTCAAGCACATCTCCAAGAATCTGCAATAACAGTGGCCACAAGGTGTGTTCACAGTGTGGTAATGAGCCACTCGCCGTGATACAACACCCGAATACCAGATGCATCAAACAACTCAAAATGTCGTTGCCTCGCCCATGAACTGTGGTAGTTAACCACTCGGCGCATGGTGGCTAACGATCCCAGCAGGGAGATGAGAGTGCGGTATTGCCGCTCGCCCTCGCATCCTGGTAAGAATCAACAACAGCAATACAAGATACGAACAATGGCTGTAATAACAATATGAATGCAATATGGGAAATGCGTGTATGCATAACAGGGCAGCCAAACGATCAAAAGAAATCACGTAGGCACACAGAAACATCCACCTCAATACACCACAGCCATCTAGCATTCAATCTCACGCCAATTCCCAGCAATATCAAGCTCAAATCCGTACCTTAAATTCAATACTTCTGAGATAAAATTAGCACTGCAAGAAATCCCGAAAACTCTGGTAAAAGCCTGTTAACCAACAGCGTACATAAATCTTACGGGATACAAACACAGACTCAAAGCCGGGAGACACTCTCAACCAGCACTCAATCCCAACAATACTACACAATCGGAAGCTTAAAACAATACACTAAAGCCAAGATCTTACAACAATTCGAAGCTACCTGCTCACAACGAACACACGGCCAAGACAGTAACTTCGCGACCTTGCTCTAGCTAACCACAACCCCAAGAATGTTAGTAATCGACAAAGCTTCTCGAGAGGAGTCCAAAGCTACCTCGCACGAGCAAAACAACCACCGGAAACGACGGGAATTCGCCGGAAAAGCTCACGGTTGAACAGTGCTCTAGGGTTCGAAGAAACAGAGAACTAAAGGCTGGAAAATATTCTAAGTATGGGCAGTGGTGTCTAAAATCGAAGGCCAAATCTTCCTATAAATAGCACTTGCAACGACTGGAAATCAATTCAATAATTGTCCACCGACAAAACCAGTCGACACCATCGATCTCCCAAACCAGCAGGTATACTACAACCCGCAGACGCAAGAACCAACTGCTGGTTCCTCAAAACAGCGTCGTGCCAACTTACTCAAACGACGTCGCATAGGATACAAAATCCTCACTACCAGCAGCTGGGTATCCAGTCGCAAGAACAAAACAACGCATAACACTTCTCTCTGCTGGTACCAGTCGCAAACTATAAAACACAGCGTTGCAACTAATCAAAACGGCGTCACACCACTGACGTCATCCAGTCGCTAGCTCTCGCGAAATACCAGCAGCAAGCTACAGTAGCGAAAATCTCTCGCGGTTGGACATCCAGTCGTGACAACAAAACGACAACGTTTCCTCCTCGCGCTACAGGAACGTTGACCCGCGTTGACATCCGCTTCGGCTGAACAACCAGCAGGCATACTCACGCGAAGCCCGCCAGCTGGTACCAGACGCAACATCCAAACGACGTCGCGCCAACTAATATAAACGCAGTCGTTTTAGCCCTTAATGCAATTACACTAACGCATCTGCTGATTACAACACGCGCAACCAGACTTCACGCAAACGACGGCATTTCATACCCTGCATTACCCAAAACACGCTTCGACTGGTTTTCGCCACCGACCAGCTGCTAGCTTATAAAACCAGCTTTTACCCAAAAGTACCAAAATCACGAAAACCTCCAGGATTGTTCTAAGTATGGTTATCGACCAGAAAATGCAACTCAAACCTCGAAACAGAGATTCTAAACCACCAGAATCTTTATCAATCGATTAATTCCTTCGATTAATCTCAATTAACAAATCCAGGTCTCACATTTCTCCCCCACTAAAAAGGATTTCGTCCTCGAAATCACAACAACAACTCTGGAGAGCAACGCCCCAACAAAACCAAAACAGCAGTTCATCTAATTCATGCCAAGAGTTCAAGATAGTTGAGTAAATATATAACAACTTAGAAGAGAATTACAACCAAAAAGCTACAAACTACTAGAAATTTAGCTCGACAGCTACTCAAACAGATGCGGCCACTCGCGCTGCATCTTCTCTTCCAGTTCCCAAGTAGCCTCTTCCCTTCCATGTTTGCTCCATTGCACCATTACCAAAGGAATGGTCTTATTCCTCAACTGTTTCTCTTTTCTTGCCACCACGTTGGCTTTTCCTGGGTGGTAGTGATGGATCTGTGTCAACAGATCCATGAATTTACACAAAACTTATTATTGTGTTTCTAACAACTCTACGAAGTGTGCAGATGATAACAGGAGAAATCTGTTAGAGAAGCTTTCTGTTGAAAATGTCTGTTGAAGAAGGTTGATGAAGAAGATTCAATAGTGAAAAGAAGCATTCAGAAGCTGTTGGAATGAAGTTAAAAGAGAAACTGAAAAGAGATGCAAAAAGAGGAGAAATCTGACAACAGTTGGAACGCTACAAAGTAGTTGAGCTTCGCTTATGTGGACAGCTTTGCTTACGTGGAGCCCAACGTGGACAGATATGCTTTCATGGAACAGCTGTACTTGCTGTTAGTTGTGTCGCGTACAGAGAAGTCTGGAGAAGTCTGATAAGGTGTAACTATAAGAGAAGCTGGAGAAGATGGATTCAGCAGTAGAAGAATTCAGCAATGATGACGTCAGCGTTGCTATTGGAGGAATCGAGAATCAGCAACCATGACGTCAACATTTCTATTGTTAAGAAGAGCTGGTATCAGCAATGATGACGTCAGCATTGCTATTGAAGAAGCTGTGACCAGACACTATGACGTCAGCAATATCAGCAGACAACTATCTGGAATCAGCGATGATGATGTCAGCAGTGATGTCATCACAATCAGCAGTTGGATCAGACGTAGTGCTAAGGAGAAGCTGTTAACAGATGTGAAGAACAAAGGCGAAGTGGAGTTGTTTTCAGTAGTAGGTACAGTATATCCAGTCGCAAGCTACAGTATGTCCAGTCGCAAGCTACAGTGATCCAGTCGCTAGCTACAATGAAATTAAAAGATAACCAACCGTTGTGCATCAAGTATCAAAACCAGACGCTGTGAAGAAAATAAACCAGACGCAGTAGCTAAAGATAAACCAGACACAGCGCAAAGACAAAGTTGAATCAGCCGTAGCGCTAAAACAAAGTCACACAAGTTGTTGCGTGTCAATGTAAATGTAACGACCGGACTTTTCTCAAAGAAAATTTAGAAATTTGGGGATCGAATTGAAAGACCCAAAAATTTCAATCTTAATAAACATAAAAGTCGTTACTAGATTTTGGACTAAATTGCGAATAAACACAATTCATTATTGCTGAATGCGGAACAATTGGAACAATGAAGAAAATCAGCTGGAAGGATAAACCAAACGCTGAACTAACTCCTCTGCTGAACAAATAACACACACGGAACTGAAATACCAGCTGACAAAATATGAGTGAACTAACATACCAGCTGATAAAAATATAAGTGAACTTGCATATATCTTTACACCAAATGTTCATACAGATTTCTACAAAATGAGAAACTAGAAACCTGCTGACATACAAAACCAACCTAAAGTTCTGTACATCAAAATCAAAAGCTGAAAAGAACAACTGAAGATGTCCACGATAAACACATCCTCCCTTTCTGATCATCTCCCTCCAGCTCTTACTGCTGATCACCTGCACTCAATGAAAACAAATCTGCGTACGCTTTGAAATGAACAAGCGCACTAACATATATCTATATCTGAGAATTCTTATAGAAACTGAAAGCATAAACATAATCAAATTCTGAAAACATTTCTTTAAACATATTCTGGAGCTGTGACTAAAATCACATTTTCGCTCTTCTGAAATTATGACAACACTTTAAACATTTTGGTCCAATTCGCTTGATCAAACTCCTGATATCAGTTTCTAGCACTATGGCTCATAGTGAAGGGATATATAGATCCGTCGACCTATACACCTGATCCTTCCTCTGTTGAAAGGGCATACGGTTCGTCAGCCGCACACTCACCCTTCCTCTGGGGACCCTCTTAGTTGTCATAACTTAAAACATTTTCTAAAACATTGTTCTGCTCTTTCTTTTCTTTCTAAAAATCTGTTTTCTTTCTCTCTGTACGTTTACTGGTTTTCTCTCGTCTAATGATGTTCTGGAACTGTAAATGATTTCTCTGTAAGGCTTGCGAAAATGAAAACTGAATAAAAAGGCTACTTGAATCTGTCAGTTAAATCGAATACAATCTTGGAAATGATTCTGAATTGAATAAGGAATCGAATTCTGAAATTTCATTATCTGCTGAAGAAAACGAAGAATGAACAGTACCAGTCGCAAGACTAATACCAGATGAATGAACATTACCAGTCGCAACGAATAGGAATCAGTCGCAAGACAAGAATCCAGTCACGAGGTCTTTAAACAAATGCAAGGTGAAACGATGTCGTTAGCACTTAAACCAGTCGCTACAACCAGTCGCTACAACCAGTCGCTACGACCAGTCGCTACAACCAATCGCTACAACCAGTCGCTACAAACTATACTTAAAACAATATAGCAACTGCTGAAATATCAAAATGGAATGCATCTGCTGGTGAACAGTGCATCTGCTGAATGTCACAAAGACAACGCAACTGCTGAATTCTAACAAAGGAATGCAGCTGCTGAATTCTAATAAATGAATGCACCTGCTGGTGTCAATAAAAGAATACACCTGCTGGTTTTAGCAAAAGAAATGCATCTGCTGAATATGCACCTGCTGAATTTATGAAAGCAGTGAATCTGCTGGATACTAATAGCTGATGAACAAATTACCAGCTGATGAACAACTATCAGCTGCTGAACAATAAAATATACAACAGCTGAACATGAAATAGTGCGACTGCTGATCGCAACTACTGAACTTAAACAATACGATAGCTGAAATCTATACTTAGAATATTTTCGACAAAGCAATAGCAGCATGATTCGACTAACAACTACCGATTACATAGCGTCAAGTTCCGATGTTACCATTCACCGGAAGATGAACAATTCTAAACATACGGGAACTAAATTCGAACTCAAAAGGATCTAAACACAGTACTCTACTTCTTTTTCTTCTAAGCTAGATATCAATTTCTTAACAAACCTATCTGATACAAAATACAAGTTGACCAGAATCTAACAATGCTAAGGTAAACATATTGGCAACAAAGTCTTACCCGTCGCCGCTGAGGTATCTGCTGGAGTTTCTGCAGCTGTCATTATGTAAGCTCTACTGGTGATGAGTGGTCGTTTCTGGGAACACTCCCTAGACATATGGCCTGGCTTACCACAAGTATAACACACTTTCTGGCCAAAAGACACTGGCCTGAATGGTTTTTCTTACAGGTTGGACATGGCGGCCTAGTTCCTGAATTAGGAATAGCGGAGATAGGCTGAACAACTAAGGGTTCTTTTTCTTGAGACTCCTGCTGGTTATTATTTGGTTTCTTATTTTTCCTACGGTCCTTCTGCTGAAAAGCTTGTCTTTTCAATTGTCTCTCTTCTTCTATTATTTTCCAGTCTTGTTCTGCTCGTAGGGCCTTATTCACAGCTGATCTATAATCTACGGGTTCTGCCAATCTAACATCATGCCTAATCATCGGTTTCAACCCATCAAACAAATGTTCTAGCTTCATATCTGTGTTTGTCCCAATTAAAGGAACAAAATAACAACCTCTCTCAAACTTACGGATATAATCTCGCATAGACATCTCTCCCTGCTTAAGAGTTAAGAACTCACTACGCAACTGCTGTCTTACATCTGCCGTAAAGTATTGTTCATAAAACACTCTCTTAAACTCTTCCAACGTAATAATTTCCAAGTCTACTGTTAACTTGGCTCCTTCCCACCATATCATAGCATCTCCTCTCAGCATGTAAATCGCACACCGAGGCCTTTCTTGTTCAGTCAGTTGCAAATAGTCAAAAATCACCTCTATGGATTTAATCCAACTCTCTGCTATAAGAGGATCAGTAGTGCCAGAAAATTCTTGAGGTCTCTGTCTTCTAAACCTCTCCTGTGGATCTTCACGACTAACTACTCTTCCT
>KV009372.1:86593-104447 GCA_001598015.1 Dorcoceras hygrometricum | reverse complement strand
TGATAAGGAGTAACTATAAGAGAAGCTGGAGAAGATGGATTCAGCAGTAGAAGTATTCAGCAATGATGACGTCAGCGTTGCTATTGGAGGAATCGAGAATCAGCAACCACGACGTCAGCATTTTTATTGTTAATAAGAGCTGGTATCAGCAACCATGACGTCAGCATTTCTATTAAAGCATAAAACTGAGATACCAAAAGATTTCAAAAATCCAAAGGAGTTCATTCACCCCCCCCCCTTCTGAACTCCTGTTTACTTAGGGATCCTATTTCTGGGACCATCATATTCAGCAATGATGACGTCAGCGTTGCTATTTGAGGAATCGAGAATCAGCAACCATGACGTCAGCATTTCTATTGTTAAGAAGAGCTGGTATCAGCAACCATGACGTCAGCATTTCTATTAAAGGAAGCTGTGACCAGAAACTATGACGTCAGCAATATCAGCAGACAACTATCTGGAATCAGCGATGATGACGTCAGCAGTGATGTCATCACAATCAGCGGTTGGATCAGACGTAGTGCTAAGGAGAAGCTGTTAACAGACGTGAAGAACAAAGGCGAAGTGGAGTTGTTTTCAGCAGTAGGTACAGTATATCCAGTCGCAAGCTACAGTATGTCCAGTCGCAAGCTACAGTGATCCAGTCGCTAGCTACAGTGAAATTAAAAGAGAACCAGCCGTTGCGCATCAAGGATCAAAACCAGACGCTGTGAAGAAAATAAACCAGACGCAGTAGCTAAAGAAAAACCAGACGCAGCGCAAAGACAAAGTTGAATCAGCCGTAGCGCTAAAACAAAGTTACACCAGTTGTTGCGTGTCAATGTAAATGAACCAGTTGCTGGAAGTTGATGTACCAGCTGCTGGAAGTTAATGAATCAGCTGTTGCAAATGAAGATGAACCAGCTGTTGCGCGAAGTGTTGTGACGAAGAAAAGACAACAGCTGAGCGAACAGCTGTTGAACAAATTGTTGGAATACATTCAGCTGTTGGGACGCAATCAACGCTCAAAATGGAAAGAATCAATGGCTGAAATTGAGTCGTGCAAATGCCTTAAATTAAGGGGACAAGATTTGTACTATTATGGGAAATAGTACAATATACAGAGGATGGTTGCACACATTTGGAAAGACGACGATTTAGCCGTAACGAGCGCAGAAGGGATTTGAATCTACTCTAAAGGCTATATCTTTGGAGAGAAGCTATTTATACAAGAAGCATTGTTGAAGACAAGTGATTTTGACAGATTAATTAACACAGTGCAAAATACAGAGGGAAGAAAATTGGAGACGAAGCAGTAGACCGCCATTAGAGAGGAGCGCATAACGAGTGTCTACTGCTGAGTCTCAATCAGATATTGAAGAGCATTTTCCCAGTGTGTGTGATTTATTTTTCTGAGAGTTGAGCGTTCACTGTAAAAACTCACACACACATATTCACTCGCATATTTTGAGAGTTGTGAGAAATTGTTTAGCGAGTGAATCACCCAAAAAAAATCAGATCCCGTCCAAGCACGAAGACGTTGAACACTGTGTATGTATTTAGTCACACAGTTGCGGCTGGTGTGAATTTGTGCTGATAGGAGTTCATCTAGAGCGAGGCTCGGTGACTCATTAGTCTTTGAACAGAGACGTAAAACAAGTTCTTTTGGAGTTCACCTGGAGCGAGGCTCGGTGACTCATCTTCTAGTGGAACCTTCCTGAAGAAGGAAGAAGGGGAGACGTAGGACATTGATGTCCGAACTTCTATAAACAAATAAGCTGTGTATTGTATTCTTTTATTTACTTCCGCATACGCATTATATCTATTTTAGAACGCATACATTTTAGATTGCACACTTGCACAGTCGAACAGATTTATGTTGAACATAAATCTGTTTGTGTTGTTTTAAAATTTAGGATTCAGTTCTGGTGTTTTCCGCATGTTTTATTACATACCAGATCTGTCTCCGGTGCTCTGTTTTTATGTTCAAGAACCCGAGGTATTGCACCTCATAATAGCAGCGCAAAATTTTTTATTATCAGTAGCAGCGCTCGCTTTGCATTAATCTCCTATCCATCGGTCTCAACAGGTAGCTAATAGTAAAGTCGTAACCTTTAACTAGCTCTAGCCACCTCCTCTGTCTCATATTTAATTCTTTCTGGGTAAAGAAGTACTTCAAACTCTTATGATCTGTAAAAATCTCACACTTCTCCCCATACAGATAATGTCTCCTGATCTTAAGGGCAAAAACCACAGCTGCTAATTCTAAATAATGCGTGGGATAATTCCTCTCATGATTCTTCAGTTGTCTGGAGGCATAAGCTATTACCTTACGATCCTGCATCAAAACAGCTCTTAAACCTAACTTAGAAGCATCGGTGAAGATCACAAAATTCCCTTGCTCGAAAGGCATGGTTAAAACTGGAACTTCTATCAATGCTTGCTTCAACTTCTCAAAACTCTGCTGACAACTGGGGGACCATTCAAATTTAACTTGTTTCCTGGTCAGCGTAGTCAATGGAACTGCTGTCCTTGAAAATCCTTGAATAAAACCGTCTGTAATATCCAGCAAGTCCCAAAAAGCTCCTTACTTCTGAAACAGACCTGGGCACAGGCCAGTCTTGCACAGCTTCTACCTTAGCTGGGTCGACTTCTAAACCATCCTTAGAAATGATATGTCCTAAAACGCAACTTTCTCCAACCAAAACTCACATTTGCTAAACTTAGCAAACAATCTCTTGTCCTTCAAAACTTGCAACACTATACGAAGCTGACTAGCATGCTCGGAGCTGGTCTTGGAATATATTAAGATATCATCTATAAACACTATCATGAATTGATCCAAAAATGGCTGGAAAACTCTATTCATCAGATCAATAAAAACAGATGGAGCATTTCTTAATCCAAAAGGCATTACTAAAAACTCATAATGACCATATCTGGTCCTAAAAGCTGTCTTATAAACATCGGACTCTTTAATATTCAGCTGATGGTATCCAGATCTTAGTCTATCTTAGAGAACACTGCTGCTCCCTTCAACTGATCGAACAATTCCTCAATCCTAGGCAAAGGGTACTTGTTCTTAATGGTCAGTTTATTCAGCTCTCGATAATCTATACACAATCAGGTGTTGGTCGGGTTTGGAGCAGCTGTTGGTCGATGTGCTTGGCGTAGACATCGATTTTGCCTAAGTGTTGGAATCAGCAGCAGTAGTAGTGGGATCAGCCGTTGAGTGATCGCGTCAGTTGTTGATATTTCAGACATTGCGTGTTGGTAGGAAGCAGCAGCAATGCTGACGTGGATTTCAGTCATTGGTGTATTAGCGTGTATCCAGCTGTTGCGAGTGATCAACTGTTGGTATGTTAGTTGCGATGATCAGCAGGAAGCACTAAGGGACTTTGAAGCGACGACGTTTTGTGAGCAGGAACCAGCTGTTGGTTTCGTTAACGTGTTTCATAGCGGGTAGCGAAACTACGTCGTTTATATAAGTTGGAACGACAGCGTTTTGAGTGGAGCGCTTTGTATCAGCTGTTGGTTAGGATAGACATCAGCTGTTGAGAGAGCTCATGCATTGTGACTGCTGGTTTGTGAATCAGCTGTTGGTAGCAAGGTGATGTGTTCCTCTACGACATCGTTTGGTTAAGTTGGTGCGACGCCATTTAGCTTTAGTGTTGTTTGAAAGATTAAACTGCTGGTTAATGTATTAGCGAAGGGAAAAAGCTGATGCGAGATTTAACTGCTGGTTGATATAACAGCGATGGCGACTGTTTTGTCGGTGGAATCTGTTCTTGCTTCTGTCGGCTGTTGAGAAGTGTATTTAATAGAGTACTTAGCTGCTGTCCTCTATTATTTGTTTCCCCGAAACTTATAAATATTTCCTTCGTTTCCAAATCTTGTCGCGATACCCTAGTTACTGTTCACCGTAACCTTATCCGTCCTAATTTCCGATGGTAGACAACTCCGACGAGAGTGAGAGTGGTAGCGTTGGACTCCTCTCGCTAAGGCGCTTCGTTCTATACCTCTTTAGAAGGCTTTGGAGGAGCTGGAAGAGGATCGCAGGATCGCTAAGACATCTCCTTGTGTAGTTTGCTAGCCTAAGCGTTCCCTGCCGTGCCAGTAGTTTCGTTGGGGTAAGTAAAGATTCTACATTTAAGCTTTGTTAGAGCTTTTCGTTGAGTTAGGAAGGTAGATAAGAGCTGGTGGAGTTGTAGCTCCCAGCTGTTGTTGTTTTATGTTTCGGTCTTTGAGCAGTAGCTTGTGTTGGCTTAGCAGGTGACAGATCTGTGTTGCTCGGACTTGATTGTAGCAGCTGTGTGTGGTAATTTTAGCTCAGAAGCTGGTGAGTTACGGATGTTGAGCTTGTATTACGGCTTGAATTGGAGTGGATTTTATGTTTGATTGCTGTGTGTGCATTGCTTGTTGTTTTATATGCTGTTCAGCTGTTGCATTGCATACACATGATCATTTCCATTTCAGCTGTTGTAACCGTGCTTTGTTGTTGCTCTGTTTTACTTACCAGGATGCGAGGGTGAGCGGCAATACCGCACTCTCATCTCCCTGCTGGTCTGTTAGCCCTCATGCGCCGAGTGGTTAACTACCAAACTTTCTCCAACCAAAACTCACATTTGCTAAACTTAGCAAACAATCTCTTGTCCTTTAAAACTTGCAAAACTATACGAAGCTGACTAGCATGCTCAGAGCTGGTCTTGGAATATACTAAGATATCATCTATGAACACTATTACGAATTGATCCAAAAAGAGCTGGAAAACTCTATTCATCAGGTCCATAAAAACAGATGGAGCATTTGTTAACCCAAAAGGCATTATTAAAAACTCATAATGACCATATCTGGTCGTAAAAGCTGTCTTATAAACATCAGACTCTTTAATCTTCAGCTGATGGTATCCAGATCTTAAGTCTATCTTAGAGAACATTGCTGCTCCCTTAAACTGGTCGAACAATTCCTCAATCCTAGGCAAAGGGTACTTGTTCTTAATGGTTAGCTTATTCAGCTCTCGATAATCTATACACAATCGAAAACTCCCATATTTCTTCTTAACAAACATAACTGGGGTTCCCCACGGTGACGTACTAGGTCGAATAAATCCCTTATCCAACAGATCTTGAATTTTTTCTTTCAGCTCTTTCATTTATGCAGGAGCAAGCCTATAGGGAGGTCTGGAAATCGGAGCTGCTCCAGGCACTAAGTCGATAGCAAACTCTATTTCCCTATCTGGAGGTAAACCACCGATATCTTCTGAAAACACTTCTGGGAACTCGTTCACCACCTCCACATCTAAAAGTTGGGGTTTACTGGAAACAGCTAGAGAAGATAAACTTACTAGAAACCCTACTCCACCTTTCCTTAAACAGCGCTGGGCCTTCAAGGCTGAGACTAAGCGAGGAACTCTTTGAAGTTGGTCAGATCTGAATGAAATCTGGGATCCCGTGGACAGATTTACAACTACTTTCCTGAGCTTAAAATCGATCACTACTCCATATCTGGATAACCAGTCTATTCCCAAAATCAAATCGAATTCAGGCATGGGTAAAATAATCAAATCAGCAGTAACTACATGTCCTTGAAGTTCAAGCTCTAAGTCACAATATATGCCACAAGATATCAGCTCTTCTCCTGATGGCACAATTACACAATAACCTATAGACAATCTCTCTGGTTTACGCGATAACTTCTTAGCAAAATCCTCAGCTATAAAGGAATGGGTCGCACCTGAATCTAGCAAGGCAAAGGAGGACAAACGAGAAACCACAATCTTACCCGTAATCACTGTAGAATCTGGTTTAGCTTGTTCAGTTGTCATGATGTAAGATCTGCTGGGCACCAGCTGTTTCGACTGAGGACAGAACTTAGAGATGTGTCCTTGAGCACCACACTTATAACATCTGCTTTGGCCAGCTTTACATTGTCCCAGATGATTCTTATGGCATTTGGGACAAACCGGCTTACCACTACCAACTGGTACGACACTGATAGGTTGGCCTGGTATAGGTTTTGGCTCCTGAGGCTGCTGCTGGTTCTTATTCTGCTTCTTAAATGGCCTCGAATTTGCCTGCTGAAAGGATTGCCTCCTCTGCTGTCTCTCCTGCTCCACATCCTTCCAATCTCTCTCCACTCTCAGGGCCTTATCTACTGCTTCCCTATAAGATCTGGGTCCTGCTGACCCAACATTCAACTTGAATGT
The DNA here is from genome assembly GCA_001598015.1 of Dorcoceras hygrometricum. Classification (NCBI taxonomy): domain Eukaryota; kingdom Viridiplantae; phylum Streptophyta; class Magnoliopsida; order Lamiales; family Gesneriaceae; genus Dorcoceras; species Dorcoceras hygrometricum. The sequence continues at coordinate 98,263 of KV009372.1, read as the reverse complement.
AGGTCTCAATCCTTCCACAAAGTGGCTCAACTTTTCCTCAGGGTCCCTCCCAATAAGAGGTACAAAGTAACAACCTCTCTCAAACTTCTGGACGTACTCTTGCACAGATAGACTCCCTTGCTTCAAGGTCAAGAACTCTCGCTTCAACTCAGAACTCTTGTCTGCTGTGAAGTATTGCTCAAAGAACACTCGTTTGAACTCTTCCCACGAGAGATTTGCCAAATCTACAGACAGCTTTTCTCCCTCCTACCAGATCATTGCATCACCTCTTAGCATATAGATAGCACACCTTGGCCTATCCAAATCTGGAATCTGAAGGTACTCGAAAATCACTTCCATAGACTTCATCCAGCTCTCAGCAACAAGCGGATCTGTAGTACCACTGAACTCCTTCGGTTTCTGTCTTCGAAACCTCTCCTGAGAATCATCATAATGCGGTCCCATGCTGCTCGAAGATTGGCCATTGCCTCTGACAGATTTTTCTACCAACAGCTCTAAGAGTTGGGCAATACGAGCATTGCTATCTGGGTTGGTTTCATCTACTGGGTGGGTGCTTATTCTACCTCTCCCTCTTCCTGACATCTTAATCTATAGCCCGCAATCCACCACAAAAGAACATCAGAACTCGAAAGAGAAAGAACTCTTATCATAAAAATAAAACTCACAAATCAGGAGATGCGGACGATGAAAGCTGCTCCAGACTGGGAAGATGTGTTTATCTCAGGACCACGCTCTGATACCAAGTTGTGACGCCCAAACCCATGGGAGCCAACGGAATTTGAGAAATTTAAAATTTTGGAACAATTCGAAGGACAAAACTCGAATAAAGTAAACTGTATTCCCTTACACAAAGCTGAAACGAAGCTAATGGCGCCAAAGGTAAATAGTAGTAAACAGATTTGACAAAACAGATCTTGATTCACGATGCAAAATACGATATTACAACTGTTGTAACTCTATTGTTGTAACAGATCTTAATACAGTTCGTCAAAAGATCCAAAACAACAAAATCTTAGACTATACGGAAACGTTGGCCGTTGACAAACACAATCCTCAAAATATGAATCAACTTGCACCACCCGCCTGCTCCTGAGCTGCCTCACCTGCACAGGGAAAACTAGTGAGCCTAGGGGCTCAACAAGTAAAACTGAGGATAAAAAAATCACATAAATGCAGTCATAACTGAAATCTGAAATCTCGCTACTGAAAGACAACTCGAAACTCGAATCTGAATTGCGTATACTGGGTGATTTATGGTCTAGAGGCTCTCTGGTGGTCCTTGTGCATGAAGCATGTTAACTGATCAGTAAATCTTTGTGAAGGAATTACAATATTTCCATAATCATGTCCCTTCCATGAAGGGATTACGGTCCTACTGTAATCATGTCCCTTCCTTGAGTGACCGGGTCCTCTATGCCATAAATCTCAAATCTGAACTTTACTTTCTTTTTGAATAGCTTGTACTTGCTCTTGATCGAAAATCGATCTCTGAAACCTGGTAGATTTACTGCTATGAAACTCATTTTATTTTTAAAAAAAAACACTACTGAGTGTACCGCTGGACTCGGAGCTGAGGACCAGCTCTGAAGAAATCAACTCGAGCGTGCAAAACAGACGTGGTTCTAGGAAATCAGATTTCGTGAAAACATATCTCTCGGGAAAACAGGTCTCACTGGGAAACAGATGTCACTAGGAAAAACAGGTCTTATGCGCAAAAGTCAGCTTTTGGTTATCTAAACAGATCTTAGGTGCAGTATAGGCATACAGATGTGAGCAACAACTTTGGATAAGGAACACGGTTATGAATAGTAGAAACAGATCTCGGTTCTTAGAAAAACAGATTTGACTAAGTAAGACAGATCTTAATGCGAAAACGATAATAGGAGCTTTGAACAAGTGCTTCAGATTTGGTAGATTAGTCAGCTGTGAGCAACCCAACAACAGATTTGGTTAAGAACACAGTTACGCATAGAAACATCTTGGCTATGGACACGAAATACTGCTCCGACTCAGACAGATTCCAAAAAAACTAGCTTCGCTCATCATATCGGGACTTGGTCTCGATCGAACCAGCGTTGCCTATCCATTTAGATTCAATGTCCAGAGTCTTCACATTACTTTAGGAAAACGAGAACTTCTCTTGACTTTCTCACCTAGAATCTGTACAACTCAGTATATTTTAAAAACACCATTGCTGGTTAAACTTTTCTGGTGAGTTTCCTCAAAACTAAAGCATCAAAGCAGTGAATCCATAACCCGAACTCAACATTAACGTAAGCTGAACTGAAACTGAACAGGCAAGCATACACAGAAAACAACGAAGCAATATATGTTTTCCACAATGCAGCAAGAATCAGATTTACTTGCCTGAAACGAAGATCGCAACATGCGGATGATCGTGGCTGGAAGTCTCCTCAAGCACACTGGAAAAACTACTGAACTTAGAAAGAACTAAAAGTTTTAGTTGCAACTAAAATGAATCCAGAGGCTTACGTAAATCATTTTATACAAGGGAGAATGATTGAGTAGTAGGTAAAAATACTTGATTAGGCATGGCTGCCATGCCAACTCTTTTGTCCTCTTTAAAAGATTTAATAAAAGCTCCCTACTACTATTTCGATTTATAAACTTGATACATCATTTTACTAAAAACATAGCTCCCATCCAAAACTCATTTTATTTTCCAAAGGAAACATTTCTGGATTATTTCAGGTTTGTGCTTGGGTGAAATCCTTCCGGAATATTCTGACCGTTGCTTTAAATCTGAAAGGAAAAGAAATCAGATTTGAACTGGAATCTGAATGCTCAAAAATCTCAAAACAGCCCTTGGAAAAGAAAGGCTAATCAATTTTTGTGGTTCTTGGGATTTTGGGGCGCTACACTTACGGCATGCACACCAGCTCACACCTAGGTACACGACCAGCTTGCACATCAGCTGCCACATGAGTGTGCAAGTTTGCGACTAAGCACTGCTCTCTGTTTTTTTGTGTGCCTTATTGCACTTGTATTCCTTTTCGCTCTTTCTTGTGCTCTCATACTCCTTTCTGCTGCTAGCTTCTACTTTTGATATAGCCTCTTATGCAATTCTATGTGTTGGACTGTTGAAAAGACTTCTGACAATGTTGTACCTTGTGTCCTTTGTCATTTAATGCTTTGCAGGTTTTATTGACTTTGAGCTCTCTCCATTAAATGTGCTTGCAGCCTTTGCTAACTTTGAGCTCTGTAAAGCTTGTACCTGATGTGGAGATGATGAAGCAAATCAGTATGAACAATATAATCTCCACCAGACTTGTGTTCAAACTGCTTTGTTCGTCTTGTGCTTGCAGCCTTTGCTAACTTTGAGCTCTGTAAAGCTTGTACCTGATGTGGAGATGATGAAGCAAATCAGTATGAACAATATAATCTCCACCAGACTTGTGTTCAAACTGCTTTGTTCGTCTGAACTGGTTTGTCTAGATCTGGTCTCCATGAGCTGGTTGCTTCTCATATAAACTGCTCTTGTTCACAACTGCTCCAATCTGACCTGCACTTTGTTTTGAGCTGCTCTTGAATTCTCCAAGCTGTTTTGTACACTGTGATCTCCAAGCTAGTTTCCTTTCCCGCTGGTCTCTTCTTTGATTATGTGTACTTGCTTATGATCTTCCTCCATGACAACATCTCGTGATCGAATGTATCTAAAAGCATGTGATCATATGCACTTGATAAATCTTGCACCAGTGATTGTATCCTTTCTTCTTTGTATCATCATCTGTTCTGATCCAGCTTTAACTGGACCGTTATACTCCTGATCTGAACTCTAATCTGCACTTGATCGCTGATCTTCGCTGTTACTTTCCTGAGCTTATTTGCTGCTTCACTAGACTGTTTTGCCCAGACTCCTCTTGCTCCAAGACGGTGAACCAGCTTGGGTGTCTGGTGGACTTCTGCTGACCAGCTTGGCGGTCTGTTGGACCAGCTTAGCTTTCTCCTGCGATCTGATTGTCCTAAGCTGGATCAGCTCAGGCGTCCCCTCACTGTACCAGCTTATATATCCTCTACTAGACCAGCTTGGGCGTCCCCTCACTGTTCTAGCTTGGACATATTCTCAATCTACACTTGGTTCGACACTATCAGCTTTCATCTACAGTTTTCATCATGTCCGCTGCTAAGTTGCTACAGTAACCTTATCCAGCTTGCAACTATTCTGGTATCCTACTACGTACTGTTCCAGCTGACGTACGATCTGGTTCAGCACACATCTTCCGTTCTGAACCGGCTTGCAACCTGTGCAATTGATTAAACTGTTAGAAACATAATAACAGGTTTTGTGTTCATCAAAATTCAGATTACATCTGTTCTACAGATCCAACAATATCCCCCTTTTCTATAACACAAAACCTGGAAACAAAAAGCGCGAAATACAGTTCTGAACTATTTATAATAGCAAATGATAGGATCAAAAAGGGGGGTGTCGTGAGCTCTTACACAGCTCCAACACCGAATCTTGAATCAAAACTCTGATTACGTGCATTTAAAAATTTATTTGAAAACAGCACGCAATAAGGAAACCAGATCCTGCCTCAGCTGGACCAGCAGCTCTGCGAGCTGGTCCAGATAGCGTGCAATCTGGTCAATTAAAACTTGAGCTGAAATAGCTCAGTGTTCTTGAAAGGTTTGTGCACGGAGATATAGATCAGGTAAGATATAAAATCATGCGAAAATCACCTGAATTACCCTATGAAAATCGAAAACTAATTAAACAGGTTTAAAGATATGCATGCGATGCAAGCAGTAAGCTGTAAATAAATGTACGCTGCAATTTGTTTATTGAAGTTCGGAGCTGAATCTCCTACGTCTCCCCTTCTTCTACACAGGAAGGATCCACTAGAAGATTTGATCTTACACCTCGTATACAAACCAGATCCAACATCCCTCAAGTTGTGAAAACTCCTAGCCACAAATACATCAGCTTGCAGGCTGGGTGTCTAACTAACCAACACTTCTTTTACGTCTAAGTGAGAAACACTACAACAGAACTTGTTTGATGTCTCTGTTCAAAGACTGGTAGGAAATTGGTTTTGTTTGTGATTCACTCACTAATCTATACAGCTCAACTCTCGAAACTGTGAGTGAATCTGCATATGAGAATTTATAGTGTAAGCTCACTCTCAAATGTATTCTCACCGTTAAGATAAAATTTATAAGTTTTGGTGATAACAAAAACAAGATAAAGAACTGAATTTAAGAATCATATATGGACAGTCAGTAATTAACGGGAATAAGATTTGAGTATTTGGGTTATTGCAGATTCGAGAGTGTTGGGAACAGAGATATTCAGATAAGAGCTTATCAGATTTGGGTATTCGGGTAATCTCAGTCATCGGGTTAATAATTTCAGATTCAAGAGATTTTGGAATAGAGATATTCAAAACTGAGCATATAGAAATCAGATTTGAACAAGATTCCTCTCAGAGTTTTTCAGATATTATATATCAGATCTCAGAAACAGAAAGTCAAATCAGAACAGGGTATATCACAGATTCAGTTATTCCGAGAATTCAGATTTGACTATATTTGTTTTAAAGAAGACAAAAAGGGGATATTTCTAAAGAAGAGAAGTTTCAGATCTGAAGATATCATTAAAGTAAAGAGAGAAGATATGCGAGAGAAAAGAAAGTAAAGCTTATATATTTGAGAGTAGACTTCAGATCTCAGTGTCGAAACAGATTTGAGCTTCAGATTTTAACAGTTATACATTTCAAAGGATTCAACGATCGAGATTCAATCGTATAAATCCTATTAGACAAATTATATGAAAGAGACACAAGTTCAGAGCTACTTCGAGTATAGTTGCACAGTACGTAGAGTTGGTACAACCGATTTTACCTATTTTGGTATAAAGGTCAACTCAATTTTGACAATCGTAGATGAACTTTTGCATAGCATTAATGGAGCATTTAATGCATTTATACGATGAAGATATACAAACAAGGTTTGTGTATACTGGCTCAATTAATGACCGTTGAAGATGGGAGAATATATATAGCTGAAGATTTCAAACAGAAAAGCTCTCGGTGATTTTGAAAAAGCTCTCTGTGAATTCTAGCTCTCTGGTCTCTCTGCAAAATCACAAGCTCTCAGAGACTCTCAAAATGTTCTCTTGAAAATTATTTTGAGTCCCAGCCTTCACCATCTCGAAGAACACCCTCGTTCAGTTCATATTAGAAAACCCTTCGAGATATCTTGTGGTTTAAATTTGTAAACAAGCTTCATTGTAAAAGAAACAAGAAGATTTAAAGAACTCTATTGTATCGCATTCATTGTAAAATCAGATTTGAGTCTGTAACGAACGTGCTTTCTGAAGCAGTTCGAAAAAGTCATTTTATTGTAATCAGCAGTGGTATATGCGTAGATTGTGGTTGCTAGGAGTTCACTTGTAGCGTGGCTTGAGTGATCGCGTGTCTACAGAGGCTGTACACATCAAATCTTCTAGTGGAACCTTCCTGAAAAGGAAGAAGGGGAGACATAGGATCTTCAGATCCGAACTTCCACAAACAAACTCTCAACTCTATCTTTTACTTACTTGCATCGTATTTATTGTTAACTGTTCACTATTTAATCGGTTTCTTTCAGCACAATATTTGTTAACCGAGAAAACAGATTTGGATTGAGAGCCTCAGATCTGATAACTCAGATCTGAGTTAAGTGAGGCTTGTAAAAACAGTTTTAAGGTTTCGAAAAATTAAAATAGAAGGAGTTCATTCAACCCCCTTCTGAACTCCTAATATTATTTCAAATATATTTTTTATTCCATTGATTCTAGCAATTAGTATCAGAGCCTTGTCATCTCAGTCATTGAACAGTCTGATATTTTGTGCTTACATTTAAATATGTCTACTTCTCATAAAAAAATTCCTATGTTTTCTAAGGAGGAGTACGACGACTGGAAGATCAGGATGCAAGCCCATTTGGCCATGCAAGATGATGACATGTGGTACGTCATTACAGATGGACCCATGAAGATTATGAAGTCAAATATGGCTATGGCGATTACTGTTGGTGCTTCTCAATGGATAGAGAAGACTAGAAATGGAGTACACAGCCGAGGACAAGAAAAAGGCAAATCTGGATAATGTGGCGAAGGACATTCTATATAAGACGCTGGATTAAAACATGTTCAGCAAGATAAAGACCTGCGCCACTGCCAAGGAGATCTGGGAGAAGATGACGCAAATCTGTGAAGGCAACGACTAGACAATAGAAAATAAGCTTACTGTTGCCCAGCAGAAATATGAGTCCATGAAGATGCGAGAGGGAAAGATGATGACGAAGTACGATGAGAGATTTAGTTCTGTTGTGATTGAACTGACCGGTCTTGGCAAATATAGCAATAGAGAGTTGGCCCTCAAGTGATGATAGCACTACCGAGGGAGTGGGATGTAAAGACAATGGCTATGAGAGAGTACAAGGATCTGAACAAGCTTGAACTACACGATCTATTCGCAAATGTAAAAGCATATGAGTTTGAGCTGGAGACCGAGAGTACAAGGATCTGAACAAGCTTGAACTACACGATCTATTCGCAAATGTAAAAGCATATGAGTTTGAGCTGGAGACCAGATCTGAGGTTGAACCATCAACCTCCCAACCAACCAAGGCTCTTGCTGCTACAACCTCAGAACCGAGTTCTCCAAGCACTAGAAAGACAGCAGAGCAATTGAGAAATGACGTCATGTCCCTCTTCGTCAAGAAGTTTGGGAAATTCATGAGAAAAACTCAAAACCCTTCTTTCAATTTTAATAATGCTCATAAATCTGACAAGATAACTACTGATCTAAACTGCTATAGTTGTGGCAGACCAGGGCATTTCGCAGCAGATTGCAACATGCCCAAGAATATGACAAGAGATCCACAGAGCGGTCTAAAGAAAGATCCACTGAAAGAAGGAGAAACAGATCTGAGAAGAGGCCCCACAGGAAGAATGATATGAAGGTTCTTGTTGCTGAGGAGAGCAGCAGAAACTGGGCGGACTCAGATTCAGAGACAACATCAAGCAGTTCATCTAGCGAGAGTGAGCAAGAAGATGTACACTGCTTGATGGCCAACCAATCTACCGAAGATGAGGTATTTGACTTCTCCAATAGTGAATTTACACAAGAGGACCTCATCAATGCACTCAACGAAATGGTCCATGAGTACCGAAATCTATCTCAGATTCGAGGAGATCAAAGCTGAAAACGGATGTTTGAAAAATAGTTCAGTTGAACCAAGCACTGCTTAGCTTGGGGAAACTGACAGTTTACAAACGGAGTTGAGTAAGCTGAGCTTGGGGAAACTGACAGTTTACAAACGGAGTTGAGTAAGCTGAAGATCGAGAATGATCTTTTGAGAACAAAGTTCTGTGAGCTCTCATATGAAAATGAGAGATTAAGTCAAGTGATGAGCTCCTGGACTAAGTCTTCTGTTTCCTTAGGCGAGCTGCATGAGACCCAGAAACCATTGAATGATAAATCTGGCTTAGGTTTCAGCTTTGGTGAAATCAGCTCTGAGGGAACCAGTACTCAGTCAGATCTGGCTGGTGACAAGTTCAAGAAAATGAATTTTGTCAAAGCCCGTGTGATACACGATGCATATGAGTCGGTTAAGTATGATGACCAGACCACGGGACAGTTGAACCATAAGGGCAAACGAGGTATTTGTTATACCAAGCCTGAGAACTGCAAGCCTAGTTGGCTAACGAACAAACTTGAGAAGGACACAGCGAAAGCTGGATCCAAGTCGTCTGTTCTGAACCAGCAAAGGCGTGGTTCAAAGAAGGCCAAATATGTATGGCTAAAGGTTCAGCCCAAACGTGATCTGAATGGTCAGAATACAAAGCCAAATCTCAACAGATCACTTAAAATTTCTGCACGAACCCTAGTGGATGTCCATACTGGGAAAACTATAAAAGTCATTGAAGTATGGGTTCCAAAAGGGGTAATCCAATCTGGACCCAAGTAAAATTGGGTACCAAAAGTTTATTTTCATGACAGGATAACAGGTACAGAGCTTTAGAGGAATCGAGCATATGGGATCTGGACAGTGGCTGTGCGAGACACATGACTGGTAACTCAAAGATGTTATCAGCCACACAAAAGATCCAAAATTTTATTTAGCGACAATTCACATGGTAACACTGTGGGTAAGGGTAAGCTTACCCATGGTAATCTGTCAATTAATGATATTCTAGTTGTTGAGAATTTGTGCTATAATCTTATTAGTATAAGTCAGCTGTGTGACAATGGTTACACTGTTAACTTTCAAAAGCACACATGCACAGTTCAGAATCCAGATGTGATGACAGTGTTAGTAGGAAATAGATCAAGGAATACCTACATTGTAAACTTGTCTGAGCATCTGGGATCTGAACAGATTTGCCTAGCAGCTGACTCTTCCTAGAGCTGGCTGTGGTACCAGAGAACGAACCATCTAAACTTCAAAACACTTGCCAAACTGAGTAAACTTGAATTGGTTTCTGGTATGCCCAAAATAAAATTTTCAAAAGACAAGATTGTTCTGCATGTCAGCTGGGAAAACAAATTCATTCTACTTTCAAAAAGAAAAGTGGTAATCGTTCTTCCCGAATCTTAGAGATTTTACATATGGATCTTTTTGGTCCCATACCCGCAACAAGCTTAGGGGGAACAATTACACCCTGGTGTTGTTGATGATTTTACTAAAATTTACATGGATGTATTTTTAAAACCAAAAGACCAGACCGCTGACCAGCTGATTAAGTCTTTTAAAGATTGTTCTGCATGTCAGCTGGGAAAACAAATTCATTCTACTTTCAAAAAGAAAAGTGGTAATCGTTCTTCCCGAATCTTAGAGATTTTACATATGGATCTTTTTGGTCCCATACCCGCAACAAGCTTAGGGGGAACAAATTACACCCTGGTGTTGTTGATGATTTTACAAAATTTACATGGATGTTATTTTTAAAACCAAAAGACCAGACCGCTGACCAGCTGATTAAGCTTTTAAAACATTTACAAAATTACAAATCTTGTACTGTCAACCGGATAAGAAGTGATAGAGGTACTGAGTTTTTAAATCATAATCTATCCTCTTATCTGGAAGACATTAGTATTAAGCATGAGCTTTCAGCAGCTAGAACTCCTTAGTAGAACGGGTTAGCTGAGAGTAGAAATCGTACTTTAAAAGAAGCTGCTCAAACTATGATTTCTTATTCCGGTATTTCGCAAAAATTTTGGGCAGAAGCAGTTAACACAGCCTGCTACACTCAAAACAGATCTATGATTAACAAGATTCATGGTGTTACCCCATATGATATCTGGAGTGGCAAGAAACCTGATATATCTTATTTCAGGGTGTTTGGATGCAGATGTTTCATTCATAATAATGGAAAAAAGCATCTAACAACTTTTGATGTCAAATCTGATGCAGGTGTTTTACTTGGATACTCAGCTGTGAGCAAAGCCTACAGAGTGTTTAACAACCGGAGATTGACGGTTGAAGAATCAGCTCACGTGGTATTCGATGAAACCAGATTCTGTTCCAACTCAGATGCGAGCTTACATGATCTGTGCACACGTCTGTAATCAACCAACTTAGATGAATCAAGTGATGACGTGCCATAGATTCGACATACAGCTGATCCCCAGCCAGCACTGAATGATGACATTCCTACTGAGCAAGCAGTTCTGATAGGTAACACAGAAGTCATTGATTTGACTAACGTTGACCCTGTACAGGAACAGATCTCAACCAGTGTGCCAGCTGCGGGGAGTGGAACAACTGTTGCACAAGATACGGAGCAAGCAGATTCAAATCATCAATTGGTACCTAATCCAAATCTGGAACATCATTCTCATCAATTGGTGTCAGATAATCAAGATCAAGCCATTCAGCCAGACATCCAAGCAGGACAAGGAGCAAATACAATTGGATCTGACCTTCGGTGGAATATAAATCATCCATCCGAGCAGATCATAGGTAACATTCACTCTCCTGTTCGCACATGAGGCCAGTTAATGCATGAGTACTTCAATTCAGCATTCATTTCACATATAGAACCAAAGACTGATAGAAGAAGTCTTAGCAGACTCAAGCTGGATAGATGCTATGCAAGACAAACTTAGCCATTTTAAGAGAAATAATGTATGGCAGTTAGTTCCTCGACCTACTAACCATTCAGTGATAGGAACTAAATGGATCTTTAGGAACAAGTTGAATGATGATGGTGTAGTAATTAGAAACAAGGCTAGACTGGTAGCTCAAGGATTTAGACAACTAGAAGGAATAGATTTCGATGAGACCTTTGCACCAGTAGCCAGATTTAGAAGTCATCCGCATGTTTCTTCCATATCTGCACTGTTGGAATTGATCCGGATCCGCACCCCGGCAGGCAGCGGAAGAACAAAAAATTTGACCGGGATGCGATCAATACGAGTAATCATATAAACATATGTATCAACATACATAGGGTGTTTCAACGAGTTACCTGTCTGGCACTTGTGCCTGGCTCCAACCGGTGTTTCAAGAACCCGGCGCTTCTCGGTTGATTGCGGTAGATTCGTCAATCCGGTCCACGACCAGACTCGAGGCTCCTTCGTCAGACTGCACTAGAAGTCCTGACGAGATCAGCACGAGCGGATTCTCCACGTCGAACTGGCCGGAAACAGTTTTCCG
>KV009372.1:65905-82031 GCA_001598015.1 Dorcoceras hygrometricum | reverse complement strand
TATCTAGCGGCTGGAAGCTGCTGTGCTCAGATCTTATGGATTCAACACCAGCTTAAGGATTATGGCATTGATGCTTCTGAAACTCCTATCTTCTGTGACAATACCAGTGCCATCACAATCACCCAGAACCCTGTGCTGCATTCGAGAACAAGGCACATAGATATTCGGAATCATATCATAAGAGATCACGTGCTCAAGAAGGACGTCCGGATTGAGTATGTGTCGACAGATCAGCAAGTTGCTGATATCTTCACAAAGCCTCTACCGGACGCTAGTTTTCGTATTTTCGAAACATTCTTGGTCTCTTAGAACTACCTTAATCTATGATTGTGCTGAAATTTTGCAGGTTGAACAACTTTTGTTTACCTCAGATCTGGGTCTTCTGTTCAGGGGGAACAAGGAGAACTTAAGATTTGGTAAACTCTTGCGTTGGAAGAACCTCAGCTTTAGGGGGAATAACAGATCTGAGTTAATAAATGCTGAGTCAGCTGAATGCGTGAGATCTGAATCTATTCAGATTTCGCGTATATACAGTTGATGCCTATATGTAATCAGATCAGACAGTACCCAAGATGATACAATAAATAGCTGTGATGTATTTATCAAATGGCGCTCGTTTTCACCTTTTACCCCTTGTGGTTAAAATTTAAAATCTTTTCAAAATCTGATCACGCCATCATATGATGGTCACGTGTGTTTTCATCATGCGAAACGTCACATCAACACTGTTTACGCGTACCGTTTCATATTCTTTCTCTTATATACGCCTTTTCGATTATCTCTAACTTTTACCTTGCGCAAAGTTACTCTCGTGCTATATTGATTTCATTGTTTTCTCATTGCAGCTTATCTATCTTTCCGGTGTTTTCTTCCTTCGATCAACCAACAACAATGTCATCTTCTTTGATTGCGAACGTTCTTCAAGTGAACTTTGACTCAGTGCCGACTTTTCCTGAGGAGGGCATGGTTAAGATGTTCAAATCCCTAGAATCTATTGGTCTTCGTGGTTTTCTGGGATGCCCCTCTGTTCTGTATGAACAAGACTTGGAACATTTCTTTAGCGCTGCCCTTGTTAGGAAAAATGAAGTTATCAGTGCCGTTCAGGGCAAGTTTGTTGGAATTTCTGAGGAGCAGTTTTCCGATGCGTTTGGATTACAGATTGCAGGGTTGACAGATATTACTGAAGTACCGAAGGATTTGGTTTATGATGCAAGGAGTATATTTTCTGCCTCTGGTGAGCTAGTTAAGACCTCTTGCAAGAAGAGGGAAATGAAGTTTGAATTTCGCTTGCTGAATGATATCTTGGCGAAATCTATTATTGTCAAGGCTGGGTCTTTTGATGTTGTTACTCATGAGAGATTTCTTCTGATGACGGCCATTCACTTTGGCATGAAAATCAACTGGAGCAAGATTCTGTTCGATATTCTTAAGGAGATGGTGACCAAGTCATCAAATAAAGCCAAGGGTTTTGCAGCTCAGATTTGTGTTTTATTAAAGGGTACTCCAAATCTGACTCTGGGAGAGGCGAAGACCTTCCCACCACTGAAGATTCTTACAGTGAAGACTGTTGGCACATCCGTTTCCAAGAACAAAAATATCACTGCTGACGAGGATGAGCCAGTGGAGAAAGTGGTTAAGAAGGCTACATTAAAGAGACAGCCAACTCCTGTTGTTGTTGAACCTGCCGCTAAAAGAAGAGGACTACTGTGGGGAGAGCTGCTCCCGCAGAAAAGGACTTGCCGATTGTACCAGTGGTACCAAATCCGGAACCCATATCTGTTGTACCAGCTATGACCCCTCGAGCTCAACGACGCAAAGCCCCAAAGAGAAAGTTGAGGTTACCAGAGGATTATGATGATGAAACTGTTGAGAATATTATTCAACAGGTTATTGCGGAGACAGCTCAGATTGAGACAGGGGAACCAGATCTGGTAGAACCAGTGGTTATGGAGTTTGCTGGAACTGAACCTATGGAGACAGAGAGCAGGATAGATGTTTCAGCTATCACTAATGATGATGCTGCTCTCAGTTCCAAGGCGTTATCCAATGGAGAAGAACCTCTGGTTGAGACGGAGAAGGAGAAGGAGAAAGAGAAGGATGTTACTGCTTCGGGGAAGACAGATGAGAAAGTTAATAACTCTACAGACACACTTGAGCAAGGTTCTGGAGCTTACGGAGACATCTACGTCTGATGAAGAGTCCATGTCCATCGATGATATTCTGGCGCAGATTCAGGAAGATATGATGTTGCCATCCGTTACTGCAGCAGAGCCTACCAAGATGACATTTGGCCACGGGATTGAGATCAAGGAAAAGGACTGGTACAAGGACAGTCTTCCCAAGATTGATTTAGCAGACAAGAGGAAGGCGCCCCTTGTAGAGGATGTGATTAAAGGACATCCGACCCGAGAGATGTTTACTTTAATTTGTGCTAATATTGAGTTTTTTGTTACAGATACGGGAGAAAGTTATAGAGGAAATTGTTTCATTCTTTTATTCGTTCAGTCTATGCTGCTTGGCAATTTTGGAGTCATTTTTGGATATTGCCGCTAAAAAAGAGCATATATTGGCATGGGCAGAAACAGATTCTTTGCAAACTGCTATGAGTAGGCGTTTGTACATAATAGCGAAGTATAGCGAAATGTTGTTAAGGAAATTTTTGGAGGCCAGACAAAATAATTTTGATTCAGGCACGCCCACAACAGCTATTGATCTACAAGTATTGGATATGTTCTCAGAAGCTCATCGCCTTGCGTGTCAAAATTGGTGGAGCAGATGAGGCAACATCAGCTAGAGTGGACACAACCGTGTAGCTCAAAAATGTTTGAAGGAGCTAATGTACAGCGTGGTGCAGTTATTGCAAGATCTCATCCATCCATCAAGTATATCTGCTGGATAAGGCGACTAATCCTACTCAACGGGGCTTGGACAGTTATAGAGCGCGCAGATAAGTGGGTACGTGAGTGCAAGACAACTACTTCTTGTGAGCAGCAGCAGCTGTCTCAGAGGCCGTTTGTGGACGCATTCGCCTCCATCTGATTTTTTTTGAGCCAGTCCAAGATCTGGGCTCTCAACCACCTTTCATTACGACATGGGGCTGGGCTAAAGTCTGCATAGATATTGTACAGTTCAATCTTTTTAGTCAACTTTTTCCAGTTGGTACTTACAATCTTTGTACAGATATAGTTGCGGTAGGACCCGTTGTGGATAGAAGTACAGTTTTGAAGAGAATTCTTAATGATGTTCAGCACCGTATACAAGTAGAAGGTTTTTGTGATTTCTTTGTACATCACGCAGATCAGAGTATTTCTTCGTATTCTAGTTCAGAGAGTGTAGAATCTATCAAAATGCCAAAGCCAGAAGAGATTCCAGCCAATCCGAGATCTTCTAGTTCCTCCAGTGATTCTCGAATGCTTTTTACAGCTGATGATCTTCCTGATATCTCACCTATCGATGATGTTCTTTAGATTGAAGAGACACCTGATGTTCAGACTTCAATGCCTACTGCTATTGTCTCTTCACACGATTATACAGAAGCGTTTGCACAGCTCCGAGCTACAGTTTATCGGATCTCTATTGAGCAGGTGCAAACAAGATTTCACTTCGACGAACTCAAGGTCGCGCTTTCTAATAGAATTCCAAACCTTGAGACTGTGTTCCTTACTACGTCTGATAATCAGGATAGAGTCGTTCTTGCTCAAACCAATTTTCTCCGTAAAGAGATGCAAGCTCAAAAGATGCTCTGTCTAAGGAATTGGATGATATGCGTAAGGAGGTACATGATCAGAAAGCTGCTATTGTGAATGATTTGCTTGAATTCCGTGTGGAAGCACAGGAAAACTTCCAGACCCTCAGCGCTAACTTGTCTGAAATCATATCCTATATTAATAGAGGCCGTGATGACATAAAGGGGGAAATAAGTAGCAGCCGAGGTCCGCAGCCTCCTAACGATCAAAGTAGACCTGGATCTGGTGGTGGAAGTAGGAGCGAACCTCCAAGGAAAAGAGGTGGTGGATCTAATAGAGGAGGAGGAAATACTAGCTCTAGTGGATTTCGATATTGGTTTGGAGAATGAAGCTGAGCAGATTTTCTTTTTTTAGTTCTTTGTACATATCTCTTGTACTTAGTCAGATTTGGATATATATATATATATATATATATAGCACGACTTTGAGCAATTTATTTTTGTCTCTAATTCAGTCGAAGGCTGCTAAGTTTTATCATCATCAAAAAGGGGGAAATTGTTAAGATAAAATTTATAAGTTTTGGTGATAACAAAAACAAGATAAAGAACTGAATTTAAGAATCAGATCTAGACAGTCAGTAATTAACGGGAATCAGATTTGAGTATTCGGGTTATTTCAGATTCGATAGTGTTGGGAACAGAGAAATTCAGATCAGAGGTTATCAGATTTGGGTATTCGGGTAATCTCAGTCATCGGTTTAAGAATTTCAGATTCGAGATATTTTGGAATAGAGATATTCAGAACCGAGCATATCAAATCTGATTTGAACAAGATTCCTCTTAGAGTTTTTCAGATATTATATATCAGATCTCAGAAACAGAAAGTCAGATCAGAACTGGGTATCTCATAGATTCAGTTATTTCGGGAATTCAGATTTGACTAAATTTGTTTTAAAGAAGACAAAAAGGGGGATATTTCGTAAAGAAGAGAAGTTTCAAATCTGAAGATATCATTAAAGTAAAGAGAGAAGATATGCGAAAGAAAAGAAAGTAAAGCTTATATATTTGAGAGTAAACTTCAGATCTCAGTGTCGAAACATATTTGAGCTTCAGATTTTAACAGTTATACATTCCAAGGGATTCAACGATCGAGATTCAATCGTATAAAGCCTGTTAGACAAATCAGATGAAAGAGACACAAGTTCAGAGCTATTTCGAGTATAGTTACATAGTATGCAGTTGATACAACCGATGTTCACCTATTTTGGATAAAGCTCTGAAAACCGTAGACAAACTTTTGCATAGCATTAATGGAGCATTTAATGCATTAATACGATGAAAATAAGCAAACAAGGTTTGTGTCCACTAGCTCAATTAATGACCGTTGAAGATGGGAGAATATATATAGATGAAGATTTCAAACAGAAAAGCTCTCAGTGATTTTGAAAAATCTCTCTGCGAATTCTAGCTCTCTGGTCTCTCCGCAAAATCACAAGCTCTTAGTGACTCTCAAAACGTTCTCTTGAAAATTATTTTGAGTCCCAGCCTTCACCATCTTGAAGAACACCCTCGTTCAGTTCATATTAGAAAACCTTCGAGATATCTTGTGGTTTATATTTGTAAACAAGCTTCATTGTAAAATAAACAAGAAGATTTATAGAACTCTATTGTATCGCATTCATTGTAAAATCAGATTTGAGTATGTAACGAACGTGCTTTCTGAAGCAGTTCGAAAAATTCATTTTATTGTAATCAGCAGTGGTAACGAAAAAGTCATTTTATTGTAATCAGCAGTGGTATCTGCGTAGATTGTGGTTGCTAGGAGTTCACTTGTAGCGTGTCTTGAGTGATCGAGTGTCTACAGAGGCTGTACACATAAAATCTTCTAGTGGAACCTTCCTGAAAAGGAAGAAGGGGAAACGTAGGATTTTCAGATCCGAACTTCCACAAACAAACTCTCAACTCTATTCTTTTACTTACTTGCATCGTATTTATTGTTAACTGTTCACTATTTAATCGGTTTCTTTTCGCACAATATTTGTTAACCGAGAAACAGATTTGGATTGAGAGCCTCAGATCTGGTCACTCAAATATGAGTTAAGCGAGGCATGTAAAAACAATTTTAAGGTTTCGAAAAATTAAAAATAGAAGGAGTTCATTCAAACCCCCCCCCCCTTCCTGAACTCCTAAGCTTATTTCAACTATATTTTCGATTCCATTTATCCTATCACTCACACACTGGGAAGTACTTCTCTCTAAGCTGGTATCTTGATGTCTTTCCAGGGTTATGCAGTCGACTATAATAACTCATTGAAGCTTACGGCATGCACACCAGCTCACACCTGAGCACATGACCAGCTTGCACATTAGCTGCCACATGAGTGGGCAAGTTTCCGACTAAGCACTGCTCACTATTTCTTTTGTGCCTTTCTGAACTTGAATTCTTTTTCACTCTTTCTTGTGCTCTCATAATCCTTTACTGTTGCTAGCTTCTGCTCTTGATATAGCCTCTTGTGCAATTCTATCCGTTGGACACAAAGGTATAGCCTGTGAAAAGGCTTCTGACAATGTTGTACCTTGTGCCCTTTGTCATTTACTGCTTTGTAGGTTTATTGACTTTGAGCTCTCTCCATTAAATGCGCTTGCAGCCTTTTGCTAACTTTGCGCTCTGTAAAGCTTGTACCTGATGTGGACCAGACGAAGCAAATCAGTTTGAACAATATAATCTCCACAATGCTTGTGTTTAAACTGCTTTGTTCATCTGAGCTGGTTTGTCCAGATCTGGTCTCCCTGATCTGGTTTCTTCTCATCTAAACTGCTCTTGTTCACACCTGCTCTTGTTCACAACTGCTCCAATATGATATGCACTTCATTCGGAGCTGCTCTTGAATTCTCCAAGCTGGTTTCCTTCCCAGCCGGTCTTTTATTTGATTATGTGTACTTGCTTGTGATCTTCCTCCACGACAGCATCTCTATGATCGAATGTATCTAACATCATGTGATCCTCTGCACTTGATAAATCTTGCACCAGTGATTATATCCCTTCTTGTTTGGATCATCATCTATTCTGATTCAGCTTTCACTGGACCGCTATACTCCTGATCTGAACTCTAATCTACACTTGATCGCTGATCTACGTCATTATTCTCCTGAGCTGATTTGCTGCTTCACTAGACTGTAATGCCCAGACTCCTCTTGCTCCAAGATGGTGAACCAGCTTGAGTGTCTGCTGGACTTTTCCTGACCAGCTTGGCGGTCTGCTGTGCCAGCTTAGCTTTCTGCTGCGATCTGGTTGTCCTAAGCTGGATCAGCTCAGGCGTCCCCTCACTGTACCAGCTTAGATATCCTCTACTAGACCAGCTTGGGCGTTCCCTCACTGTTCTAGCTTGGACATCTTCTCAATATGTACTTGGTTCGACGCTATCAGCTTTCATCTACAGTTTTCATCATGTTCACTGCTAAGCTACTACAGTAACCTTATCCAGCTTGCAGCCGTTCTGGTATCCTACTGCGCACTGTTCCAGCTGATGTACGATATGGTTCAGTACACATCTTCTGTTCTGAACTAGCTTGCAACCTGCGCACTTGATTAAACTTTTAGAAACGTAATAGCAGGTTTTGTGTTCATCAAAATTCTGATTAGATCTGTTCTACAAATCCAACAATTTGTCATATAAAATAATAGTTTTCTGATCACTTTTTTATATTATTGACTGGGCATATCATTTGGTAATACTAATTATGATTAATGATTTTATTTTGTGTAGGAATGGTTAGTGTCGCGTTACTTCTATATGTCAGGCCTCATGCTCTAAACAGAGTAAAAACACCAAAACACATGCGGAAGATATCAAAAAGCGGATAAAATTTTTGCTTTTGGTCTGACGAGTTTAAAACAATATAATTTAAAATAGCACGATACTCAAAATAGAATCCCGGTTTACGAAAATCACCACAACAATAACAGTATAGCATAAAGCAAGTATCAGACTCCAACAATCACATACACCAACGAATTACAGGGCATCCCCCTGGCTAAGAATACTGATACATATAAATATGCTATACGCCACTGGGATACTCTAACCACCTCCTGGGGCACCACCAGCTGGGCTAAAACCACGACCAGCTGTAAAACCTGGGTTTCCTGAAAACAACACAACAAGGAAAACAACCAAGCCCCAGAGGGACATGGGGTCAAACCCCAGTACGGAGAGCAACTATAAACAGCAGTAACAGCATGAATAAAATGCAGATGCTATGCATGAGGAAGGAAACAACAGCTCAACGGAATTTGCAACATAATATGTGGCCACGGTGAGTGTAGGACATGTGGGTGATACCCACTCACCCATACTCGCCCACCCTTACCAAATGCATCAACAACCCCACCTATGAACTGTGGTAGCTAGCCACTCGACGCATGGGGAAATGAGAGTGCGTAATCATCGCTCGCCCTCGCATCCTGGTAAGAACAAAGCAACAACAACGATACAAGGCAAAGGCTGCAACAGCTGAAATGGAATGTCATGCGTGTATGCAACATGCTGGAATACAAGCATATAAACATATGCAACACAGCAATAAAACACAATAGCATACACAGTCCTCAACCAGGACAACAATCAGGCACGACCATTCCATACACCAGCAACTACAATTCATCCAAGCCAGAAACACGCTGGTTTATAAGCTCAAATCCATACCTCAATTCTGCTCAACAATTACCATAA
The DNA here is from genome assembly GCA_001598015.1 of Dorcoceras hygrometricum. NCBI lineage: Eukaryota > Viridiplantae > Streptophyta > Magnoliopsida > Lamiales > Gesneriaceae > Dorcoceras > Dorcoceras hygrometricum. Next base: position 73,613 of record KV009372.1, on the reverse strand, counting down.
AGAAATCCCGAGAAATCCGGTTAAAAACATGCTAAACAACAAAGCATAATTCTCAGGGATGCTATCAGAAGCTCACGGCTGGGAACCATGCTCAACCAGCAACAATTCAACCCATAAAACTAAACAGGAAGCTAATTCACAACTTGAAACGAGATCTCAAAGCTTAAACCCAAAAGCTACCTGCACGCACAAACACACTGCCGGGGATAGCAGCTTCGCAATCTCTCTCCAGCGAACGCTAGCCTCCAAAAGTGGTATGAAATGGAAGAGCTTCTCAAGAGGAGTCCAACGCTACCTCGAACAAGCAAAACAACCATCGAGAACGACGGGAATTGCCGGAGAAAAGCTACGGTGAACAGTGCTCTAGGGTTCGAGAAACAGAGAATGAATGTCGGGAAATATTTCTCTAAGTATGAGATCTGTTATCTCAATTGAAGACCATGTCTTCCTATATATAAATCCCACAGCTGCTGAAATCTGATTTAAAATTCCATCGACATAACCAGCAGGCACCAACAAACCATCGGCTGGTCGAACCCCGCAAGCATAATCCAAAACACACAAAACGACGTCGTAGGACACTACCTATGACCGGTTCTCAACCAAAAGCTGGACAACCAGACGACTGGTTTAAACATCGCGGAAATTCTCCAAAAGCTGGTACCAGCTGCAACATATAAAACGCAGCGTTGCAACTAATCAAAACGGCGTCGCACCGCTGACGTCATCAAATCTGGTCGATAACTCTCGCGCAACACCAGCTGCAAGCTACAGGAAACCAGACGCGAGCTACAGTAGAGTTGACCATCGTTGACGTCTGGAAATCGAATATGCGCATCGACTGGTTCCTTAGCGCTAGCCAAACAACGACGTTTCCTTCTCGCGCTACAGTGATGTTGACCCACGTTGACATCTGCTTCGACTAAACAACCAGCAAGCACACACACGCGACCAGATCTCACACTAGAGCTATACCAAAACGACGTCGCTCCAACTTATTCAAACAACACCGTATCCAACCAAATTCACGCTAAGGCAACAACTGATATTACAAGCGTTACCAGATCTCTCCAAACGATGGCGTTTCATAATCCTTCGTTACCAAAACACGTTGCGACTGGTTTTCACTATTCAACCAGCTTTTACCCAAAAATACCAAAATTGCGAAAACTTCCAGAATTGCTTAAAATGCGAAATCTGACCCGAAAATGCCAACCAAACTTACAAACAGAGATCTAAACCACCAGAAATCTCTAAAAACCGATTAATTCCAACCAAATTAACCTTATACAATTCCAGGTCTCACACTATACATAGGTGATAATGTTATTATAGAACATAATACGGTGCAATACAGTACTAGTGCAACCAAAGCAACCCGCATTTTACGATCTATCAGTTTCTATGAATTGAAGGAAAATGTTCACAGATTGCTAAATATTGACAGTTAAAATTTATTTTAAAGCTATCATCCAATATTCCTTCAGTGACAAGTCAAGGTATGTCGAAGCGCATCTTGAAATTGATGATGACAACAATTTATAGTTTATGTTCGATATTAGTAACGAAATGCAGTGTATTGAATTTTTTATCGAAACCGAACCTATTGATCGACATGTACCTGTTGATGATCCCGAATCATATGTTCCATGTATAACTCAAGGGTTCAATGAAATGTAATTCAATTCAATTGGATTTAATGAGGATGCTAGTACGTCAGCGGTTGCTTGGAATGGACAACCAAATCAAAATTGTTATACTTCAGAACATGATACTGGGGAGTGGGATCAGTATGTCATACCCGCCTTAGAAGAAAATGTTTCATGGCCATTTTCTAGTGCAAGACGATGGAGCTTTGTTGACGTAAATGAAGAACACCTTGTTATTTCACGGAACGCACATATCAGCTCCTCGGTTGGAAAAATTTCACATGATGTTGGCTTAGGTCGTGCGATCCCACCTATAGACCATGAGGAACATGGTCCAGCTGAGTTGTTATCAGATATTCACCGTGATGACACTCATACATGTACTGAGCCTGATCTATCCCCCAGTTAAACAGATGAAGATTATTGTAGAGATTTGAACGACATATTTGACGATGTTGGTCCATATCATGTTAAGATAAATGATCATATGCATTCACCACATCATGATGTTGTACCATTCTCTGTAGCGCCAGTTGAGTCATCATTATATGTGATAGGATCAATATGGCTTGAAAAACAGGCCTAGGAGTTCAGAACGGGGGGGGGGTTGAATGAACTCCTTGGTATTTTAAATATTTTCGAAACCTTTAAAACAATTTTTACAAGCACCCGCTTAACTTAAATCCGAGTTACCAGATTTAAGATATCTCAGTTTTAATGCTGATTTCTTGGCTAATAGTAAATGTGCGGAAATAAGCCAATCAATCAGTGAACAGTTAAATCTTAAATAAATGCGATAATGTAAAAGAATAGGGTCGAGAATTTGTTTATGGAAGTTCGGATATCAATATCCTACGTCTCCCCTTCTTCCTTTTCAGGAAGGTTCCACTAGAAGATTTGATGTTTACAGCCTCTGTAACCACCCAGTCACCGAGCCTCGCTCAAGATGAACTCCTAGCAATCTCCAATCAACAACAAGCAGATGTTGCTGAATACAACACTTAGAATTTCTATCAAACGGCTTTGTGTAGCTCGTTCGTTACAGACTCAACAATTAAATAAGCCAATCAATCAGTGAACAGTTAAATCTTAAATAAATGCGATAATGTAAAAGAATAGGGTCGAGAATTTGTTTATGGAAGTTCGGATATCAATATCCTACGTCTCCCCTTCTTCCTTTTCAGGAAGGTTCCACTAGAAGATTTGATGTTTACAGCCTCTGTAACCACCCAGTCACCGAGCCTCGCTCAAGATGAACTCCTAGCAATCTCCAATCAACAACAAGCAGATGTTGCTGAATACAACACTTAGAATTTCTATCAAACGGCTTTGTGTAGCTCGTTCGTTACAGACTCAACAATTAATGATACAATTGAATGCAAAGCTATTGAGACTGTAAATATTCTGGTTTTAATAATAAAACTCGATTACACAAGGTAACCAGAATATGTATCTCGAAGGTAATATCTGTGAAGGCTTGAAATGTGAAGTGTTCTTCGAGATTAGGATACTGGACTTAGAACAATTTCTGCAATGTAAATTTCCAGTGGCTGTTTGAGCTTTTGGAAGATAACTTCAATCAATGAGAATGAGCCAGAGAAGGAGAGTAAGCGAGGTCTCTTCAATTCAAAATCCAGATATTTATACCCTTCGTCCATAACGGTCATTAAATCTCGCCAAGGAAACAAAATCCCTTTTTGAATATATGACCATCGCATATTCTGCTCCACTAGAGGTAAACTCCGCTTCGTCAGAGCCAAATTGTCGTATGTCCATATTTTTGCAAATACCGTATAACGTCCTCTGTATACTGCGTACTATTTACCCAAAATAGCACTGACAGTGTTTCCTTAATTCCAGGCAATTGTACGACTCAATCTTCACCATTGATTCTTTCCAATTTAAACATTGATAGTGCTTGAATCGATTGGTCGTTTGCGCCTGAAATCTCTTTCTATTAAAACGGTTCTTTCTTTCTTGAAGAAGATGACTATTTTAACGCTGATTTGAGTAAATGTAGTTGTCACATCTGAGTGTATCAACATCTGAAATAATAGCGATAACTGAGTATTTGCAACATCTGATTGCACCAACTGAATGTAGCAACTGATACTGTTTTGATATCCGAACGCTTTGTTAACCCAAAATCTGAATACTCCCAATAAGTCACTTCTGATTCAAAGTAGCTCTATCCAAAAAATGAATACATCCACTTCTGAAGTACTGAGATCTGAGATAACTGAAAAGATACTGTATACTACTGAAATACTCGAAACTGAAACAATAGATCATAAGCTGTTACTCAAATCTGAATGCCCTATGCTTCCAACAATAGATCTTCCACTGTAGCTCACTTCTGAATACACTGTTCCCGAAATCTGAACTGATCCAAAAAGCCAAATCTGTTTCAAAACATCGGCCTGACAACAAAGAATGACGTCACGTCTTCTGAGCTTCAATACACTGATATGATGTCACTGCTTCTGAACACTTCGAAATACTGGAATGACATCAAGACTTCTGAACATGACGTCACTGCTTCTGAAAATCAACTCGATATGTGATAGTCGACCCAACATCTGAATTATGCGTAACTGATAATGACTACAACTTACTGACTGTCCAGATGTTACTTTTGAATTCAGTACTTGTCTTATTTTTGTTATCACCAAAATTGTCAGGCCTCGTGCACACATCAGAGTAAAACCACGCAAAACTAGCGGAAGCAACTAAAATGTGGTTAAAATTTTTGCTTTTGCCCTGACGGAATTAAAACAGATAATTTAAAAATACAAGATACTCAAAATAATCCCAGTTTCATAAATCCACAACAGCACAAGCAGTCAAGTACAACAATTGCCCAACGGCTGAATACAACACTAGTACTAAATGACTGCCAGCTATATAGATCTAAGCATCACCCGGGACATCCCATCCGCAGTGATACCAGTGCATATAAATATTATACATAACTGGGACACTCTAACCACCTCCAGGGACACCACCAGCTGGATCAAAACCTCGACCAGCTGAATAACCTGGAAAACCTGAACAACAAACAGGCAAACAAACACAACAGCCCCAGAGGGACCTCGGGGTTAAACCCCAGTACGGAGAGCAACTATAAAACACCAATGAACAGCAAAAGATATAATGCATATGCTATGCAAGAGAAACCGGACAACAACCGTAGGCTTCAACCAAGGAAGGGAGCCAAGGAACTCAAGAACAACTCAACAGCTGACAACAGATTCTGCAAGGAATGGTGGCCACGGTGAGTGTACAAGCATATGGGAATTACCCACTCATCTTTACACCTCACCCGAATACCAGATGCATCAACAACTCAACCTGCTGTTGCCCAACCCATGAACTGTGTGTTAGAGTAGATGCCCAACTAGCCAACTTGTGGCGTGTGGGTTTATAGACTCTTGTATTTGACAATCTTTATATATATGATATTCGTATTTATTTATATGGCATTCTTTACTTTCATTGTGTTGTATAATGATTAACAATTGCGTTGAGTAAAGACCTAGAATGCACTATAGTGTATGTTAGATGTGATAGTGGGTATGACGACTATCATGAAACACACATAATAGTCACTGTGTATTCTAAATTAGTTCCTAGTCGATTGGGCCGTCAAAATGAGGATAAGGCCGCCCGAGCTCGAGACTAGTATCTGCGATGCGATGTACCATGTTTCATTGGTAGGGAACATTGTGATGTTCTGAGCATGCAGATAGATAGTGACCTGGTGATCTATCGAACTACCCTCGTTCGGACTTTCCAAGTGGTTACCATTTGTCGAGTGGATAAGTCCGAGGTCTTGGTTGTACTGATTAGTCCTCATGACTCGAAATGTCATTGAGACTCTACATGATAGGCGTCTCAATTTGACCCGTTTGCCGACTCACTTGGGGTCATTAGGCGGCGGGATTGGGTGAGACCCCGAAGCATGTAGGAGTCGATGCATCGTTGTCGAGGATTCACCGCTCGCAGACATGCGTGGATATCCTATGCTATCTGAGGGGATAATAGTGTATGAATCTCTGGCCAGAGTACTAGAAGTGTTTTAGGTAAATGGGTTTACCTAGTTACACTCGCGATGTCACTATTCGATCTTCAAGATGTATGCATAGCTATCGGATCTATAGCGACTCTCGATTTACCAATGGTCGTTGATCTGATCGGGATATATGGATTGAAAGGACCGTACTGTACGCTAACCACGACCAACTGGTTCTTCAAGCACTATCAGTGATACCTAGGGGATCATGGGGCGATGTTGCTAAACGCTCTTACCATGATCCGATGGGCAAGTCCGGAATTGTGATTTCGGAGCCACAATGGTTGTGGGTCCACGGCTAGCTGTATCCCTGAACCATTGAGGGTCACACAAGTACTGGATTCGAGATTCCCGCACGGATACTGAGCTCAATATGTTGAGCATGAGAAAGGATTTTTGGGAGTGCGACTTCCTAAAAGTCAACAGGGGTCAAATCGTGATTTCCGCTGTTGAGGGGCAAAACGGTCATTTTGCACTGGGGTTCTGAAAAATGGTTTTTCAGATCATAGTATTCAGTTTTGGAAACTGAGTCGATCCGTCCGATCTGATCGGCGATCGGAGTTATAATGAAGTTACGGTGATAGGGATGAACCGAATGTTCATCCGTTGGACCGGTCCAAGTCTATCATGAGTCTACTTAATGTAGACTTAGGCTTCATAACTCACAACACATTAGTCACAACCGTAACCCAAGCATCTAAGTGGCCACCCCCTCTCCTCTCTCAAAAGCCGCCGCCGCCGTCGTGTCTCACGCGCCGCCGCCGCCTTGCTTCGCCGGAAATTGTTCCGGCCAACTTGACGAGGAGAATCCATCCGTGCTGATCTCGTCAGGCCTTCTAGTGCAGGCTGACGAAGGAGTCTCCCTTCCGGTCGTGGACCTGATTGACGTAATCTACCGCCGCCTACCGTGAAGTGCCGGTTTCCTTGCGAAACTGGTCGGAGCCAGGCACGAGTTGCCAGCAAGGTAATTAACTAAAACACCCTATGAATGGTTCATAGCTTGCATGTTTTGAATTGTATTGATCGTCTCCCGACCCAATTTTTGTTCTTCCGCTGCCTCGCCGGGAGGCGTGATCCGGATCCGTCACGGTTCCCCAACAGTGGTATCAGAGCCAAGGTTCGGATCTGATCAATACAATCGTTGCCTTATTGTATCTAATGTCTCGATTTTTTCAGAAACAAAATCAAAACTTTGAAGTTGGCCGCCGGCCGCCGCCATGTGCGGCGGCACCCACCCGACGCCATGGCCGCATGCGCGCGCAACGTCGCGCATCGCGTGCGACATCATCGCGTGCTGGTCGCGCGATGGGCGGCTCCTGGACGCACGCTGGTCGCGCGATTGTGGCACGCTGGCCGGCCGTTGGGGCAGCTCTGATTGCGTGAATGTTAAGCGGTGTTGCGCCGCTGGTCGCGCAGGAGATGCGCGCTGGTCGCGCAGGAGATGCGCGCTGGTCGCGCATCACGGCCGCGCTGGTCGCGCATCATGGCCAATCATTGGCCGCTGTTCGACGCACGGTGGTGCGCTGCTTGAGGAAGGCTTGCGCGAGGAGGCTGTTGGACGCTATGTGCGTCGCGCTTGGCACGCGGCCTTGCGCCGTGCGCAACATGGTGGCGGCGGCCGCCGCCGCACGGCTGCCGTCCGGCTATGTCGTGACGGCTGATTTCTTCTAGGGTTTAGTTCGGGCCTGTCCCGGGCAGCCCGTGAAGTTTTCGGGCCGATATACGATATCGGGCCCATTTTGGTCGATTTTGAAATTTTGAGATTTATGGGCCTAGAATTGTTTTAAGCCCAATTTGATACAATTAAAATTGCAAAATACGATTTTAATTATGAAATATGATTTTATAAATTAAATATGATTTTGTTGATTAAAATTTGATTTTATCGACAAAATACGATTTTATTTATAAAATGCGATTTCGTAATTAAAATATGATTTTGTGGATAAATAATTTGATTATTTAAATTATGCATGTTAATTAGATT
>KV009372.1:32618-44583 GCA_001598015.1 Dorcoceras hygrometricum | reverse complement strand
AGCTCAATGTGTTGAGCATGAGAAGAGGATTTTGAGGAGTGCGACTTCCTAAAAGTCAACAGGGGTCAAATCGTGATTTCCGCTGTTGAGGGGCAAAACGGTCATTTTGCACTGGGGTTCTGAAAAATGGTTTTTCAGATCATAGTATTCAGTTTTGGAAACTGAGTCGATCCGTCCGATCTGATCGGCGATCGGAGTTATAATGAAGTCACGGTGATAGGGATGAACCGAATGTTCATCCGTTGGACTCGGGCCCGTTGGGCCGGTCCAAGTCTATCATGAGTCTAATTAATGTAGACTTAGGCTTCATAACTCACAACACATTAGTCACAACCCTAACCCAAGCATCTAAGTGGCCACCCCCTCTCCTCTCTCAAAAGTCTCCGCCGTCGCCGCCTTGCTTCGCCGGAAATTGTTCCGGCCAACTTGACGAGGAGAATCCGTCCGCGCTGATCTCGTCAGGCCTTCTAGTGCAGGCTGACGAAGGAGTCTCCCTTCCGGTCGTGGACCTGATTGACGTAATCTACCGCCGCCTACCGTGAAGTGCCGGTTTCCTTGCGAAACTGGTCGGAGCCAGGCACGAGTTGCCAGCAAGGTAATTAACTAAAACACCTTATGAATGGTTCATAGCTTGCATGTTTTGAATTGTATTGACCGTCTCCCGGCCCAATTTTTGTTCTTCCGCTGCCTCGCCGGAAGGCGTGATCCGGATCCGCCACGGTTCCCCAACACTGTGGTAGTTAACCACTCGGCGCATGGTGGCTAACAGATCCAGCAGGGAGATGAGAGTACGGTATTGTCGCTCGCCCTCGCATCCTGGTAAGAACAGAACAGCAACAACAACAAGACATGGTTGCAACAGCTGAATGGAAAAGACAATACGTATGCAATGCAACAGCTGAACCAGCATATAAACAAGAATGCAATGCATACACAGCAAACACATAATATCCATGCCAATTCCAAGCCGTAATACAAGCTCAACATCCGTACCTCTACTACTGAGCTACAATTTACCACACGCAGCTGCCTCAACAAAGTCCGAGCAACACAGATATGTCACCTGCTAAACCAACACAAGCTACTGCTCAAAGACCGAAACATAAAACAACAGTAGCTGGGAGCTACAACTCCACCAGCGCTTATCTACCTTCCTAACTCAACGGAAAGCTCTAACAAAGCTTAAAGGTAGAATTCTCACTTACCCCAACGAACTACCGGCACGGCAGGGACCCTTATGCTAACAGACTACACAATGGAGATGTCTTAGCGATCCTGCGATCCTCTTCCAGCTCCTCCAAAGCCTTCTAAAGAGGTATAGAACGAAGCGCCTTAGCAAGAGGAGTCCAACTCTACCACTCTCACTCTCATCGGAGCTGTCTACCACCGGCAATTAGGATGAATAAGGTTACTATAAACAGTAACTAGGGTATCGCGACAAGATTTGCTATCGGGAAATATTTCTAAGTGTCGGGGAAACAATAATAGAGAACAACAGCTAAGTTCCCTACTAAAAGTCACAACTGACTACTGGGGAAACAGGTCCACCAACAAACTCAGTTGTCACAACTAATATTCCCGAGCTGCTGAAATCTCGCATCACCTATGTCCTATCGCTAAACAGCGAATAACTAAACAAAACGACGTCGTAGAGACTACCGCTGGACACGTCACTCACTAGCCACTGCTGATCTCTAACCAAAAGCTGATCATTATGCAACAGCTGATCTCTCTCAACAGCTGAATACGCAATAACACACCAACAGCTAAATCTCCTAGCGCTAAACCAAAACGCTGCCGTCTTAACTAATCCAAACGACGACGTAGAACCACTCACTGCTGAAATACGTTAGCGCACTCTCTACTGCTCAGCGACTGCTGATCTCGCTACAACTGCTGAAACCAAATGTCACCAACGGCTGATTCAACAGCTGATACTTCAAACAAAAGTCTCCCACGCAACGCCTGATATCTTTCCAACCGCTGATTCTAACACTAAACAACATCCGATGGCTACACCAAGCACATCGACCAACAGCTGGTCCAAACCCGACCAACATCTGAATGGGAAAACACAGGTCTCACATCTCTCCACCACTAAAACACGATTTCATCCTCGAAATCAAACTCGGGGAAACAACTGAACTCACAACCAAGAGTTCAAGATAACTGAGCAAACAACAAACAACAACTACGAAAAGAGCAACCAAAATTAACCAACTACTGGAAACTGATACAACACCTACTCAAATAGATGCGGCCACTCATGCTGCATCTTCTCTTCCAGCTTCCAGGTAGCTTCTTCCCTACCATGTTTGCTCCATTGCACCATTATCAAAGGAATGGTTTTATTCCTCAACTGTTTCTCTTTTCTGTCTAGAATTTGCAAGGGATAATCCACATAGCTCAACGTCTGATCTAGCTCAACCTCATCAGTTCTCAACACATGAGACGGATCTGGCTCATACTTCCTCAACATGGAAACATGAAAGACATCATGTAGAGAAGATAATTCTGGTGGCAATAACAGTCGATACGCCAAAGGCCCAATCCTCTCAACAATTTCATACGGACCAACATAACGATGGGCTAACTTTCCCTTGTGTCTAAAGCGCATAACACTGCGAAACGGAGAAAATTTAAGGAACACCTGATCACCAACCTGAAACTCTAGAGGTCGACGCCTCTTATTTGCATAACTGGCTTGGCGATCTTGGGCAGCTTTCATCCGCTATCGAATCAGATCCACATGATCCTTCATTTGCTGCACAAAATTTGGGGCAGACAGCTGCTTCTCCCCCACGTCTTCCCAACATACAGGCGATCTGCACTTTCTGCCATACAAAGCCTCGTACGGTGCCATGCCAATCGTCACTTGGTAGCTGTTATTTTAGGAAAACTCAACCAAAGACAACGCGTCTTGCCAGCTACCACCAAAATCCATCACAACAGCTCTCAACATATCCTCCAACGTCTGGATAGTTCTCTCAGATTGACCATCTGTCTGTGGATGATACGTTGTACTCATAGCCAATCTGGTACCTAAAGCTTCTTGCAAACTCTTCCAAAAACTGGAAGTAAACCTTGGATCTCGGTCTGAAACAATCGAAACAGGCATACCATGCAGTCTAACCACAAAATCTACGTATAGTTTCGCCATTTTCTTCAAAGAAAACGTCATACCATAGGGAATGAAGTGTGCAGATTTCGACAATCTGTCGATAACAACCCAAATCGCATCACAATCTCTGCTGGAACGAGGCAAATGCGTCACAAAATCCATTTTTCTTCAAAGAAAACGTCATACCATAGGGAATGAAGTGTGCAGATTTCGACAATCTGTCGATAACAACCCAAATCGCATCACAATCTCTGCTGGAACGAGGCAAATGCGTCACAAAATCCATCGCTATGTGCTCCCAATTCCATTGGGGCACTTCCAAACTCTGCAACAGACCACCAGGTCTCATCCTTTCTGCCTTAATCATCTGACATTTCAAGCAATGAGCGACAAAACCAGCAACGTCACTCTTCAAACCATCCCACCAGAAGTGCGGCTTCAACGCATGGTACATCTTTCGTGCACCAGGATGAACACTGTGTCTACTGCAATGCGCTTCTCTAAGGATCTCCTCCCGAAGATCTATCAGGTTGGGCACAACCAACCGACCACGGAAACGCAAACAACCATCCGAAGAGACAGAATAGTCCTCAAGTTGTCCAGCCCTGACCTTCAACTCATGGATGTAAGGATCTGTCCTTTGAGCAGCTCTAATGCTCGAAACAATCTGTGGCTCAACTTGGAAAGAAGACACCACCACACAATCATCAGTTGGGTAAAACCTTCAACCAGTAGTGCTAAGATGCTCACGGTTTTTAGAAACATACAACGACGCAAGCATATCTCCTTGAGCCTTTCTTCTCAACGCATCAGCCACTACATTAACTTTCCCAGGCTGGTACTTGATCTCACAATCAAAATCATTAAGCAGCTCCATCCATCTACGCTGCTCATATTCAAGTCAGGCTGCAAAAACGAATACTGCAAACTTTTGTGGTCCGAATACACCACAAACTGCTCACCGTATAGATAGTGGTGCCAAATCTTCAACGCAAAGACCACAGCTGCTAGCTCCAGATCATGAACTGGGTATCGAGTCTCATGCGGTTTCAACTGCCGTGAAGCATAGGCATTGACTCGACCATGCTGCATCAACACACAGCCCAATGCATTGAGCGATGCATCAGAACACACGACGTAGCCACCTGAACCAGACGGCAAAGCTAACACAGGCGCAGAAGTCAACTTCTCCTTGAGCAATTGAAAAGCATTCTCGCATTGCTCAGTCCAAACAAACCTCTTGTCTTTCTGAGTCAGCTGAGTCATCGACCTAGCTATACTAGAGAAACGCTCTATAAAACGACGGTAATAGCCAGCGAGACCCAAGAAACTACGAACCTCCAACACATTCCTAGAACGCTCCCAGTTCAAAACAGCATCTACCTTACTAGGATCCACAGAAATGCCATTCGCTGAAATCACAGGACCCAGAAACACCACTCTTTCCAGCCAGAAATCGCATTTAGAAAACTTCGTATACAACTGCGAGTCTCGAAGAGTTTGGAGAACAACTCTCAAATGCTCCTTATGCTCCATCAGAGTCTTAGAGTACACAAGGATATCATCGATGAACACTATCACAAACTTATCGATGAGCTCTCTAAAGACTCTATTCATCGAGTCCATAAAAACTGTAGGGGCATTCGTCAAACCAAACGGCATAACCAGAAACTCATAATGCCCGTACCTCATACGAAAAGCAGTTTTCGAAACATCAGCTTCCCGGATGCGCAACTGATGATACCCCGAACGCAGATCGATCTTCAAGTAAAATGCAGACCCTTGCAACTGGTCAAACAAATCATCGATCCTAGGCAACGGGTACTTATTCTTCATGGTAACCTTGTTCAACTGTCAAAAGTCAATGCACATCCTCTTCGATCCGTCGTTCTTCTTCACAAAAAGAATAGGCGCTCCCCACGGTGACATGCTAGGTCTAATAAAACCCTTCTCTAACAGTTCGTCAAGCTGCACCTTGAGCTCTCTCAACTCCGCAGGCGCTAAACGATACGGGGCTCTCGAGATCGGAGCTGTACCAGGTACCAGCTCGATACTAAAATCAATCTCCCTTCTTGGAGGAAAACCAGGAACCTCCTCAAACACATCGGGGAAATCTCAAGCAACGGGGACGTCTCTAAGCTCCACGCACGAAGAAGAAGATGCGTCCAACGCATAAATCATAAAGCCAGCGTTCCCTAAAGACAAAAGGCTAAACATCTCCATCGCAGAGACTAGGGAAATCTTCGACTTGGAACCATGGCCATAGAAATTCCATTTCTCGCCAGACTGAGGCCTAAAAGGCACAACTCCATGGAAACAATCCACGGTGGCCCTATAGCTCGACAACACATCCATTCCCACTATACAGTCGAAATCCCACAACATCAAACGAATCAAATTCGCTACTAACACATGCTCACCAAACCTCAGAACGCCATCCAACAAAACCTCTTGGGAAAACAGGCTCGCGCCGCCAGGAGTAGAAACAGACACAACATCGCGCAAAGAAGTGGTATGCAACCCATGCTCGACCACAAATGCATCAGAAATAAACGAATGCGATGCATCGGTGTCAAACAACACACGTGCAGGAAAATCAAAGACAGAACAATTACCTGCAATCACTCCGCTCGGCGCGCCCTCCGCTTGCTCCCTCGTAATGGCATTCTCTTGAGCATGCTGGGGTCCAGAGAAAAGCGGCTAAGAAGACTATCCAAAACGTGACGGACCAGGCAACTGGAACGGCCTAAACCGCGTCTCTCCCATCCTAGGCTGCGGAAACTGAGGGGTACGACCCCTAGATGATCCTCCTCGACCCTGAGGTGGGGCTGCGGCTTGCTGCGATCCAGCCAACGGACACACTCTCGCGAAATGTCCATACTGACCACAGATATTACACGAGCCCTGCACACCAACGCACTGAGTCGACGGATGCTTGCCTCCACAGAAGCCACAAAACTCTACCCTAGAACCACTGCTACTAGAGCTACCAGAACCAGAAGAACCTGAACCCGCCTTCTTCTTGAACTGCTGGCCACGAGGTCTAAACCTCTGGCGTCCAGACTGCTGAGCTAACTGCTGCTGCTGCTGGGGTTGATGGGCTGACTGTGAAGACTGCGCTCCCAGAACAGCGGGACGGACACCCTGAGCACCCTGAGGCCTAGCACGAGACCTTCGGTTCCGCAGACCTTCCTCGATGTCGATCATTATCCATCGCTTTGGCATAACTCCTCGGTTTGCTCGTCAGCACCAACGAATACAGCTCCATTCGAACCCTCAATAAACTTAGTCCTCTTGGTCCTCTCCCGACCAGCAACATGCGGGACATACGCCAAAAGAGAATAAAACAATCGAGCATACTCTCGCACAGACATGGTACCCTGCTCCAAATTATCAAACTCTCGCTCACGAGCATTCACGTACGACTCCGGAACGTACTCTTGCCGAAAGGCAACACAAAAGCTGTCCCAAGTAATCCCCACACCGGTCTCCTCTAGCATCCTCGAAGCGCCTCTCCACCAATGCTCCGCACCTTTCCTAAGCTGGAAAGTCGCCAAACTCAGCCTGAGCTCGTCATCATACTGCACACGGTCGAACAGACCCGTGATATGCTGTAGCCAAGAGTCCGCATCAGCACTAGGCTCATCACCGTTGAAAACCTGGGGACTCATCCTTTGGAACCTCGCCATCATAATTTCCATGCTGTCCACTCGGGCTGTCAAGTCGTCAACCTCATCCTCTACACGCCTACCACGACCACAAACAGGAACACTACGCCGATCCTCGTTCTGACCTTCCGATTCCTGAAACTGCCCTCTACCTCTACCCCTTCGTCTAGGCGGCATCTACGAAGGCACTAAACAGGATAAGATAACACAGAACAGATACAACATGGAAATCACATAACACAAATAATATGCAGCACATAAGTCACATAGTCAAGCACAAGAAACACACAACACTGTGCCTAGATTCAAGTGTGATCAAAGAAATCGAGCTTATCCCAGCTTAAGCTCTGATACCAAAAATGTCAGGCCTCATGCACACATCTGAGTACAACCACGCAAAACTAGCGGAAGCAACTAAAAAGTGGTTAAAATTTTTGGTTTTGGCCTAACTCAAGAACAACTCAACAGCTGACAACAGATTCTGCAAGGAATGGTGGCCACGGTGAGTGTACAAGCATATAGAAATTACCCACTCATCTTTACACCTCACCCGAATACCAGATGCATCAACAACTCAACCTGCTGTTGCCCAACCCATGAACTGTGGTAGTTAACCACTCGGCGTAAGGTGGCTAACAGATCCAGCAGGGAGATGAGAGTGCGGTATTGCCTCTCGCCCTCGCATCCTGGTAAGAACAGAACAGCAACAACAACAAGACATGGTTGCAATAGCTGAATGGAAAAGACAATACGTATGAAATGCAACAGCTGAACCAGCATATAAACAAGAATGCAATGCATACACAGCAAACACATAATATCCATGCCAATTCCAAGCCGTAATACAAGCTCAACATCCGTACCTCTACTACTGAGCTACAATTACCACACGCAGCTGCCTCAACAAAGTCCGAGCAACACAGATATGTCACCTGCTAAACCAACACAATCTACTGCTCAAAGACCGAAACATAAAACAACAGCAGCTGGGAGCTACAACTCCACCAGCGCTTATCTACCTTCCTAACCAACGGAAAGCTCTAACAAAGCTTAAAGGTAGAATTCTCACTTACCCCAACGAACTACCGGCACGGCAGGGACCCTTATGCTAACATACTACATAAGGGAGATGTCTTAGCGATCCTGCGATGCTCTTCCAGCTCCTCCAAAGCCTTCTAAAGAGGTATAGAACGAAGCGCCTTAGCAAGAGGAGTCCAACGCTACCACTCTCACTCTCATCGAAGCTGTCTACCACCGGCAATTAGGATGAATAAGGTTACTGTAAACAGTAACTAGGGTATCGCGACAAGATTTGCTATCGGGAAATATTTCTAAGTGTCGGGGAAACAATAATAGAGAACAACAGCTAAGTTCCCTAATAAAAGTCACAACCGACTACTGGGGAAACAGGTTCACTGACAAACTCAGTTGTCACAACTAATATTCCAACCAGCAGCTGAAATCTCGCATCAGCTATGTCATACGCTAAACAGCGAATAACTAAACAAAACTACGTCGTAGAGACTACCGTTGGATACGTCACTCGCTAGCCACTGCTGATCGCTAACCAACAGCTGATCACTATGCAAGAGCTGATCTTTCGCAACAGCTGAATACGCGATAACACACCAACAGCTGAATATCCTAGAGCTAAACCAAAATGTTGTCGTCTTAACTAATCCAAACGAAGACGTAGAACCACTCACTGCTGAAATACGCTAGCGCAATCTCTACTGCTTAGCGACTGCTGATCTCGCTACAACTGCTGAAACCAAATGTCACCAACGGCTGATTAAACAGCTGATACTTCAAACAAATGTCTCCCACGCAACGCCTGATATCCTTCCAACCGCTGATTCTAACACTAAACAACATCCAATGGCTACACCAAGCACATCGACCAACAGCTGGTCCAAACCTGACCAACATCTGAATGCGAAAACACAGGTCTCACAAAAGCTAATAAATTTTACCTTAACAATATGATGTCCCGAAATTCTTTCTTAACATATGTGATGAGCAATGCCCGGATTCTATTGGAGTTCCATCTGTATCAGGTTTGAGTTATTACAATGTGGATAGAGGAGAACTTTCTACGAATATGGTCTTCAAAGACAAAAAACATTTGATAGCAGCCGTTAAGGATTTCTCGGTTAGGATTGTTCGACGTGAGTATGAAATTGTGGAGAATATGAAGTCTTTGTGGAAATTTCAATGTAAAATCGAGATCGTGGTTTTTCAAAATCACAAAATATGGTGGCCCCCATACATGTGCATCTAGCCACGTGGGACTGGATCACCATAATCTGGAAAAAATATGATTGCAAATACACTTATCGGAATGGTTCGGTGTAACCCATCATGTGAGATTAAATATGTCATAAAACTTGTTGAAGTTCGATATAATTATGAAATCACATATGCTAAGGCATGGTATAGCTTGAAACGAGCCGTTGAGAATGTATATGGTACCTGGGAGAGTTCTGTATGTCTGTTGCCAAAGTACATGGGTTCCCTTGTCAAGTATAATCCTGGTACTGTAGTCGAGTGGAACCATTTACCTACTCACAAACCTGCGTTGTTTTGAACTCTGTGCTTTGGGCCTTTTGACCACGCATGGATGGGTTTTGACATTGTCAAAAAATCATTAGTGCTGATGGTACCCATTTATACACAAAGTACAAGCACAAGATGTTAATAACTGTGGGTTTAGATGCAACAACCAAATATTACCACAGGCATTCCCAATAGTTGACAAGGAAACCTATGATTCTTGGAAATGATTTCTAGAACTTCTATCCAGGCATGTGGTGCAAAGGTCAAGAGGTTTATGTCTTATCTCTGATAGACATCGTTAGTGCTGTTGAAGAGGTACCCGCTTTCAGGACTCCATGTTGTGTGCGTCGATTTTGTCTCAGACATGTATGTTCTGTTGGTCCCTACTTTAAAAGGAAACTAGCAGACGCTGTTTAAAATGAGCAATTAAAATTTTCAGCGCTGCTTGGAGCTGCAATAGCTCGATGTTATTGAACAACTAAAATCAACAACACGAGGAAGAGCACCGGAGACAGATCTGGTATGATTTAAAAAAAATCATACGGAAAATACCAGAACTGAATCCTATATTTTAAAACAACTCAAACATATTTATGTACATTATAAATCTGTTCGAGACTTTGCAAGTGCTTGTGTGCTAACTGTGTATGCGATGCGAGAATGCTAAGTGCTGAATACTTTAAGCGTGTATGCGTGCTAAAGTAAATAGAATACTGAATGACTAAAGAACACGATACACAATATTTGTTTCTGGAAGTTCGGACTTCAATGTCCTACATCTCCCCTTCTTCCACCTCGTAAGGATCCACTAGAAGATTTGATCTTACAACTTCGTGTACAGACCCAATCCCACAACCAGCAGCTGTGAGAACTCCTAGACTCCACAAATGCACAACAGCCGCAACTGTGTGACTGACTACATACACATGAGTTTTACGACATCGTGCTTGGACGGAACCTGTTGTGAAACGATTTCGAGATCCATTCACAAATAGATGTGAATGAATCTCGGTGTGTGAGATTGATACAATGAAGCTCTCAAACTCTCTGTTTTTCTCACACACTTGGGAAATGCTCTAACAAGCTAATCTAGACTCAGCAATCGACTCTCGTGAAAGATCCTCTCTAATGGCGGTCGATTGCTTCGTCTTCCTGTCCATTTTTCCCTCTGTTGGTGCACTATATAATCAATGTATTTCTGCCACAGTACTGTAGTTGCACCAACGTCTCGAACACTTCTTCAATGGCGCTCTTGAAGTATATAAGCCTCTGTTCAGATTTCTTCCCGTTGGACACAACTTCTTCCCGTTTGAAATGTGTCTTGTAAAGTACCGACAGGGAATAGTACTTGCATCCTTTTATTTTGCAGGCTTCTTGTCGTTTTCGCCATTTGAATTGAGCTCAGCAGTTGACATCCAGCTTTGACAATTCTTCGTAAGTTGTCAACTGCTTTGCTGCTGATCCATCACTACGACTGGATATCTTGCGTCTGTTTGCCACGCTTCGCTACTTCTTCTTTTCTTGCGTCTGGGATTCCATGTCGACTGGATATGCAATAACACTGAAACTCGTGACTGGATCCACTGTAGCTTGCGACTGGATATATAGCAACAGCTGATTCATTGTAGCTCACGACTGGTTGCTGCTGTTGCTTGCGTCTGGTTTGTCCAGCTGGTATTAAACATATTGCTTCCAGCTGGTATCTTGCGACTGGTTATCAACGCAAAGTCTTCCTACTGAATCTTTAGCGCAAGAGCAAAACGCTGTCGTATCAACTTATATAAACGACATCGTTTTGCTATCGCTATCTCCAAATAGCATCTGCTGGTGAACAGTAGCTTGCGACTGGATTGCCTCCTCTACGACGTCGCTTCTCACTTGCGTCTGGATGTACAAGCTACCTGCTGATTCTTGCGACTGCTCTCTCAAACCATCTGCTGAATATGATGACGTCACCGATGACGTCATCAACGCTAATCCATCTGCTGATGCTTCAGCACGACGTCGCTTCATCTCTATCACTTCTCTCCTCATCTGCTGAAAGCCAACTGCTGATTGTGATGACATCAAGGCTGATGTCATCACAGCTGATTCCATATCTTGCGCATCTTCTCAACTGCTGATTGACAATAGCTTCCTGCTGAATGATGACGTCACTGCTGATGTCATCTACACTTAGCGCTCCAGCTGATTTCTTCATCGTTCCAGCTCCAGCTTGCGATTCTTCTTTGCTTCTTGCTTCTTGAATAGCGACTGTTAATAGATTCATCAACAGTACTTATAATCGCGACTGCTAACAGATTCGTCAACAGTACATATAATTTGAATCTTCTTCTTCGAACTATTTCTCCAGCGCGCTTCTAAATACATGTACCAGCCGGTTCACTTTGCTCTTTAGCGCTTGCAGCTGGTTGTCATCGTTCCAGCTGATTTATTGTGCTTCAGCTGGTTCAACTTGGCCCTCGCCTGACACGAACAACCGATTTAACTCTGGACGTCTCCATTGCTAATCCAGCTGCCGATTCCATGAACACCAAAACAAATGTTGATTGTTTAACTTGAACCATCGGCTGGACAGATTCTTAGACTGTTCATCATCTTCTTCGATAGCTAGAATCTG
>KV009371.1:110540-152297 GCA_001598015.1 Dorcoceras hygrometricum | reverse complement strand
CTATCACATCTAACATACGCTTTAGTGTAATTTAGGTCTTTACTCAACACAATTGTAAATCATTACACACATAATGAAAGTAAAGAATGCCATATAAAAGAATGCGAATATCATATATAAAGATCGTTTGTACAAGAGTCAATGAAAACCCACACGCCACAAGTTGGCTAGTTGGGCATCTAATCTAACAGAAGCAGCTGAGAAACAAGATAATTCCTTTGGTGATGGTCCAATGGAGCAAGCATGGTCGAGAAGAAGCGACCTGGGAAGTTGAAGAGAAGATGAGATAGGATTGGCCTCATCTGTTTGAGCATTGATCGTGTGGAATTTCCAGGTAAATTGCTGATTTTTGCTTCGAATTAGGTGATTTTGGTGCTGGTTTGAATGCTTGATTGTTTCTGCCTTGGTTTGTCTTTGATTTCGAGGACGAAATCTCTTAAGGTGGGGAGAATGTGAGGATTGAGAAATTCAATTAGTAATTAATCGGATTTTGGTAGGATTAGTTACGGGTTGAGTTGTTGAATTTCTCTAAGTTTTGGATTCAATCGTAGCGAATTTTGGTGCAAAGCTGTTAACAGCACGCTACTGTAGCTCGCTGCTGGTGGATTTTGAATCAGCAGAGATGACGTAAGCGTGACGAAATGAGATCTGCTGGTTTTGGTGGTCGCGGCTGGTAGACGTGATCTTGAGCGTGAGAATGATTGAGGAAGCGACACGTGTTGGTCAACGTTTTTGAGTGTTGACTATAGGATTCAGCAGTTACTTAGATAGGGCGACCAGTCGATGGGTTGAAGGACCAGCCGCAGGAGTTTTCCTTATGCAACTGCTGGTGTGTGTATGCGTCGACTGGATTTGATGTATTAGGCACAGCGACGTCGTTTGATTAAGTGAAACGATGCGTTTTGAGTATTGCGTCTGGAACCAGTCGCGGGAGGAATTGTGTTGCGACTGGGTGACCAGCTGCTGGTAGCAATACTCGCGTGTGTAACATCGTCGTTTAGATTAGTTGATACGTCGTCGTTTTTTGGTACTTTGCGTAACCAGTCGACTGGTGTTTGTTTGAAGAGATTTATACCAGCTCTTGGTCTCATTTCATGCGAAACATGTTGTTTGCTGGTGTATCTCTACGGCGTCGTTTGAGTTAGTTAAACGCCGCTTTTTGGATAGTTGCGACTGGATAGTTGCGACTGGATTGTTGCGTCTGGTTGTTGCGTCTGGTTGTTGCGACTGGTTTGTTGAAGGAAGCATGAGTGCCAGTCGTAAGATTCCTACGGTTCACGATGACTGGATTGGTGATCAGCAGTCGAGAGATTTGAGATGTATATATATAGAGGTGTTGATCGACACATAGAATAATTGAGAGCCAGATATTTCTTATCTTCCTCCCCAAACCCTCGTCGAGCTACTGTTCACCGTGATTTTCCATCGCCGATTTCCATCGCATCCAGCCTCTGTTTTTGACGAGCTTGGTGGCGCTGGATTCCCCTTGCTTAGCTCTTTCGTTTGCTACCCATTTTGAACCCTGAATCAGTTCTGGAGGAGGAACGCGAAGTGCCTTGTGTCTTCGTGTCGTGAGATTTGTGAACCTTCTGCTAGCGTGAACGTTTGGGTGAGCAGTCCTTTGTATTTCGAGCTCTGTTTTAGTAGTTAAAGCCTGCGTAGAAGTGTAGAATTTGGATTAGCTTCTGGCTGTAGATTTAACGTGATTATGATTGGAATTGAGCTAAGATATTAGCTATGTTGTAACAGATTTCAGATTCCAGGAAGTTCCTGTTGCGTGAATTGAACCAGGAGAAATCTGTTAGGTAATTTGGAGAAGAAAGGTACAAATTGAGCAGCACTTACAGCTTGAGCGTGAACATGACTGAATCGATGTTGTGGAATGTTTGGTGTTGCTGTTATGTGTTTACGTGGAACAGCCGTGGAATTGATTGAACTTGATATTCTGTTTTCACGTATTATGATTGTATGCATTGATCATTGATATTGATTGGCGTACATGCATACATATTGGGCCTTGACAGATTTGATTGATGACCCAAGCCACGTTGTGACTGGCCGACAGATGTGTCGAGTCCACAAAGTCCAACGCTATCATCGGAGTGGTGACTGCCAGATGCGAGCGTCTACCACTGAGCTGTGAGAACCAACGGGTTCCGATAATTCACGGACCGATGATTTCTCGGTTGATTGGCCTTGGTATAGAGGCGACCTGATATGTTTTTCCAGTTGATACACTGGCCTAGCAGACTGATTTCCTTGGCAGCCCTCATGCATTTCATAGCATTGATTGTTAGCATGTTGCATGCGTAGCTGTTTGATAGCTCTTCGTACTGAGGCTTGACCTCGTATTTTGTTTTCCTGCTTTTGTCTTGTTTGTGCCTGCGTTGCCCATTTGCAGGAACTTCAGGTAACCAAGCTGGACAGAGTGGAAGTTCAGCTGGTCGATCCCCGCGTCCCTGAGTCCCAGTCTATATATGATATGTATTGAACCGGGGGATGCCCCGTGTTATCATGTATTGGGGATCTGTATTTGAGTTGATATTATGTTGTTACCTGTTGCATATGAGTTTGAGTCAACTCATATTTTGAGTATTGAATATTTTGAATGTATGATTCGAGTTCAGGCCCATTGTAATTCGAAAAATTTTTAAGCCCTGATTTTAAGCTTCCGTGTTTATGCGCTTATTATGTGTTAATCGTTAGTAATTAGCACGGGGCCTGACAGTTGGACTCCTCTTGGAAAGCTCTTTCACCCAATACTAGTTTCGGAGTCTATCGTTCGCTGGAGAGAGATCACGAAACTGCTATCTTCGACAGTGTGTTTGTGCGTGCAGGTAGCCTTTGGTTTTAGCTTAGAGATCTCGTTTCCTAGCTGTGATTTAGCTCCCTGTTAAGTTGTATTAGGGTGATTAGTTGCTGGTTGAGCGTGGGACTCCCAGCCGTATATTTATGTGGTTGGCCGTGAGTGGTTATTGATGATTCCCTGTATCTTGCGTATGTTTAACAGGTTGGAATCAGATTTCTCAGGACTAGTATTGTGGTAATTGAGCTAGGAATTAAGGTACGGATCTTGAGCTTGTAATTCAGCGTGGAACTTGGCTTGGATGAATTGTGAGATGGCTGTGTTGGATTGCCGTGCTTTTTTGTTGTCCTGGTTGAGGACTGTGTATGCTATTTGTGTTCAATTGCTGCGTTGCATATGTTATATGCTTGTGTTCCAGCATGTTGCATACACACATGACATTCCATTTCCGTTGTGGTAGCCTTTGCTTTGTTTCGTTGTTGCTTCTTTGTTTCTTACCAGGATGCGAGGGTGAGGGGCGATTCCGCACTCTCATTTCCCCTATGCGCCGAGTGGCTAGCTACCACAGTTCATATGTTGGGTGTTGATGCGTAAGGGTGGGCGAGTAGGGGTGAGTGGGTAGCACCCACATGTCCTACACTCACCGTGGCCACATATTTCTGTTGCAGTTTCCTTTGAGCCGTTGTCTCCTTTCTCATGCCTAGCATCTGCATTTCATTCCTGCTGTTTACTGTTGTTTTATAGTTGCTCTCCGTACTGGGGTTTGACCCCATGTCCCTCTGGGGCTTGGTTGTTTTCCTTGTTGTGTTGTTTTTAGGAAACCCCGGTTTTACAGCTGGTCGTGGTTTTAGTCCAGCTGGTGGTGCCCCAGGAGGTGGTTGAGTATCCCAATAGCGTATAGCATATTTATATATATATGTATCAGTTAGCCAGGGGGATGCCTTGCGCTTCGTTATTGTATTTTGCAGTTGGAGTCTGATACATGTGGTTGTGGTTGTTGTATGCTATTGTTGGTTGTTTTTATGTACTGGGATATATGTTGAGTATTGCTTTATACATGTGGTTGTGGTTGTTGTATGCTATTGTTGGTTGTTTTTATGTACTGGGATATATGTTGAGTATTGCTTTATTTTAAATTATATCATTTTAAACCGTCAGGCCAAAAGCGAAAATTTTACCCGCTTTTTGATAGCTTCCGCATGTGTTTGTATGTTTTATTTCTGATTTGAGCACGAGGCCTGACATTTTTGGTATCAGAGCTTAAGATGGGATAAGCTCGATTTCTTTGATCACACTTGAGTCTAGGCACAGCATTGTGTTTCATGTGCTTGGTTATGTGACTACATGCTGCATATTTCTGTGTTGAGTGTTTTCGTAGATGCCGCCTAGACGTCGTGGTAGAGGTAGGGGGAAGTTTGAGGAATAAGCAGGTCAGAATGAGGACAGGCGTAGTGCCCGTAGTCATACTCGTGTTAGCAACGAGGAGGAAGATGAGATTGCGGCACCTCCTGCGGAGCGGATGGATGTTGTCATAGCAAGGTTTCAGCGGATGAACCCTCCAGTGTTTAACGGTGATGAGTCTAGTGAGGATGCGGACTCGTGGCTCCGTAATATCATTGGTCTTTTTGATCGGGTGCAGTACGATGATGATCTTCGACTGAGCTTAGAGACCCTCTTGCTTAGAAAGGAAGCAGAGCGCTGGTGGCGAGGCGCTTTGAGTACCTTCATGGAGACCGGTGTTGGGATCTCTTGGGACAGTTTCTGCGAGACCTTCCGACAGGAGTATGTGCCCGAGTCTTATGTGAAAGCCCGGGAGCGGGAGTTCTACCGTCTGGAGCAGGGTTCCATGAATTTTCGGGAGTATGCTAGGAAGTTTTCTTCTCTGTTGGCGTACGTTCCCCATGTTGCTGGCCGCGAGAGGGCCAAGCGGACTCGCTTCCTTGAAGGCTTGAGTGAGGAGTTATATCAGATGGTGTTGACCAGAAAACCAAAGAGCTATGCTGAAGCAGTTGACACTGCTATTGATATCGAGGAAGGTTTGCAAAATCGTCATGCTCGTAGGCAGCAGGCGGCGCAGGTTAGTCGTCCTGCTATTCAGGGATCACAGTCTTCAGTCCTCCCAGTCAGCCCATTAGCCGCAGCAGCAGCAGCATCAGCAGCAGATGGCTCAGCAGTCTGGCCGTCAGAGGTTTCGACCCCGCGGTCAGCAATTCAAGAAGAAGTCGGGTTCTGGCTCTTCTGGTTCAGGCAGTTCGAGTAGCAGTGGATCTCGGACTGAGTTTTGTGGCTTTTGCGGTGGAAAGCATCCCTCCACGCAGTGTGTAGGTGTTCAGGGATCCTGCAACCTTTGTCGTCAGTACGGGCATTTTGCTAGATTTTGTTTGTCAGCTGGATCACAGCAGACCGCGGACAAGCCTCAGGGTCGTGGAGGTTAGTCTAGGGGCCGTTCTCAGCAGTTTCAGCAGCCCCGATTGGGTGAGACTAAGTTTAGGCCGTTTCAGCAGCCTGGTCCATCGCGGTTCATACAGTCGTCTCAGCCTTTCTTCTCAGGACCTCAGCATGCTCAGGTTAACGCCATTACGAGGGAGCAGGCCGAGGAGACACCGAGCCGGGTGATTGGAGGTACATGTCTTGTCTTTTACTTTCCTGCTCGTGTGTTGTTTGACACCGGTGCATCACATTCGTTTATTTCTGATTCGATTATTGTTGAGCATGGTCTATGTACCATCCTTTGCGCGATGCCGTTTCTGTTTCTACCCCTGGTGGTGTGAGCCTGTTCTCCCAGGAGGTTTTGTTGGATGGTGTGTTGCGGTTTGGTGAGCATGTCCTGTTAGCGAACTTGATTCGTTTGATGCTTTGGAATTTCGATTGCATAGTTGGGATGGACGTGGGCCTCCGTGGACTGCTTCCATGGGATTGTGCGTTTTAGGCCTATGTCTGGCGAGAAGTGGGACTTCTACGGCCAGGACTCTACATCGAAGATTCCACTGGTCTCATCGATGGAGATGTTTAGTTTGTTGTCTTTGGGGAATGCTGGCTTTATGATCTATGCTTTGGATGCGTCCTCTTCTTACCGCGTTCAGCTTAGTGATGTTCCTGTGGTGCGACATTTTTCGAATGTGTTTCCGGAGGAGATTCGTGGTTTTCCTCCGAGGCGGGAGATTGACTTCAGCATAGAGCTGGTTCCTGGCACAGCTCCGATTTCGCGTGCTCCTTATCATTTGGCGCCTGCGGAGTTGAGAGAACTCAAGGTGCAGTTAGATGATTTGCTGGAGAAAGGTTTTATTCGCCCTAGTATGTCACCGTGGGGAGCGCCCATTATATTTGTGAAGAAGAAGGATGGCTCAATGTGGATGTGCATTGATTTTCGCCAGTTGAATAAAGCCACTGTCAAGAACAAGTACCCGTTGCCGACAATCGATGATCTGTTTGATCAGTTGCAAGGTTCTGCAGTGTATTCAAATATTGATCTTCGTTCCGGGTACCATCAGATGAGAGTTAGAGACCAAGATGTCGCGAAGACTACTTTTCATACCAGGTACGGGCATTTCGAGTTTCTAGTGATGCCGTTTGGATTGACTAATGCCTTTGCAGTCTTTATGGATTTGATGAACCGAGTTTTCCGTGAGTTTATCGATCAGTTTGTGATCATGTTCATCGACGACATCTTAATCTATTTGAAGACTCCTGTGGAGCACAAGGAGCATTTACGTATTGTCCTTCAGACGCTGAGAGACCAGCAATTGTATGCAAAGTTTTCCAAGTGTGAGTTCTGGTTGGATCGCGTCGTATTCTTGGGACATGTGATTTCAGCCGAGGGGATTTCTGTGGATCGTAGCAAGGTTGATGCCGTTCTGAACTGGGAACGTCTCAGGAATGTCTCCGAGATTCATAGTTTCTTGGGTCTGCTTGGCTATTATCGTCACTTCATTGAGAGATTCTCTAGTATAGCAAAGCCGATGACTCAATTAACTCAGAAGGACAAGAGGTTTGTATGGACTGAGCAGTGCGAGAATGCTTTTCAACTGCTCAAAGAGAAGTTGACTACTGCGCCTATGTTGGCTCTGCCGTCTGGTTCAGGTGGTTTCGTGGTTTGTTTTGACGCTTCGCTCAATGGGTTGGGTTGTGTGTTGATGCAAAATGGTCGAGTCATTGCGTATGCCTCACGGCAGTTGAAACCGCACAAGACTCGTTACCTCGTCCATGATTTGGAGTTAGCAGCGGTGGTCTTTGCGTTGAATATCTGGCGTCACTACCTGTATGGAGAGCAGTTTGTGGTGTAATCCGACCACAAGAGTTTGCAGTATCTGTTTTCGCAGCCTGACTTGAACATGAGACAACGTCGGTGGATGGATATGCTAAAGGACATTGATTGTGAGATTAAGTACCAGCCTGGGAAGTCGAACGTAGTGGCCGATGCTTTGAGTAGGAAGGCTAGTGAGATGCTTGCGTCGTTGTACATCTCTAAGGATCAGGAGCATCTTAACACTACGGGTTGGAGATTCTACCAGGCTGAGGATTACGTTGTGGTTTTATCGTTCCAAGTGGAGCCGCAGATTGTTTCGACTATTCCAGCAGCTCAGAGAACTGATTCGTCTATCCACGAGTTGAAGTTGAAGGTCAGGGCTGGCGAACTTGAGGATTATTCTGTCTCTTCCGATGGTTATTTGCATTTTCGAGGCAGGTTGGTTGTGCCCAATTTGATTGATTTGAAGGAGGAGATCCTTCGGGAAACGCATTGCAGCAGACATAGTGTTCATCCTGGTGCACAGAAGATGTACCATGCTTTGAAGCCGCACTTTTGGTGGGATGGCCTAAAGAGCGACGTTGCTGGTTTTGTTGCTCGTTGTTTGAATTGTTAGATGGTTAAGGCCGAAAGGATGAGACCAGGTGGTCTGTTGCAGAGTTTGGAAGTGCCCCAATGGAAATGGGAGCACATTGCTATGGATATCGTGACGCATCTGCCTCGTTCCAGCAGAGGATGCGATGCTATTTGGGTGGTTATAGACCGCTTGTCGAAGTCTGCACATTTTATTCCCTATGGGATGACCTTCTCGTTGAAGAAAATGACGAAGCTGTACGTTGATTTTATTGTTAGGCTGCATGGTGTGCCCGTTTCGATCGTTTCCGACCGAGATCCGAGATTTACTTCCAGGTTTTGGAAGAGTTTGCAAACAGCTTTTGGGACCAGATTGGCGATGAGCACCGCGTATCACCCCCAGACAGATGGCCAATCTGAGCGCACTATCCAGACGTTAGAGGATATGTTACGTGCTGTTGTGTTGGATTTCGGAGGTAGCTGGCAAGACGCGTTGTCTTTGGTTGAGTTTTCGTACCTGCCCAGGATCGCCAAGCCAGTTATACGAATAAGAGGCGTCGACCTCTTGAGTTTCAGGTTGGTGATCGTGTATTTCTCAAGGTTTCTCCGTTTTCCAGTGTCATGCGTTTTGGACAAAAGGGTAAGTTAGCCCCTCGTTACGTCGGACCGTATGAGATTGTTGAGAGGATTGGCCCTTTAGCGTATCGACTGTTGTTGCCATTAGAGTTGTCCTCTCTTCATGACGTCTTCCATGTTTCCATGTTGAGGAAGTATGAGCCAGATCCGTCTCATGTGCTCAGAACTGACGAGGTTGAGCTAGATCAGTCGTTGAGTTATCAAGAATACCCCTTGCAGATCCTAGGAAGAAAAGAGAAACAGCTGAGAAATAATACCATTCCGTTGGTAATGGTACAGTGGAGCAAACATGGAAGGGAAGAAGCTACTTGGGAACCGGAAGAAAAGATGCAGCGCGAGTGGCCGCATCTGTTTGAGTAGCTGTTGAGCTAGATTTCCAGTAGTTGTAGCTTTTAGTTATATTTCTTCGCTAGTTGTTGTTAATTGTTTGCTCAGTTATCTTGAACTCTTTGCCTTGTGTTGGGCGAGTTCTGTTTGTATCTTGCGATTGCGGTTTGTTATGCCAGAATTGTTGTTTGATTTCGGGGACGAAATCCTTTTAAGTGGGGGAGAAATGTGAGACCTGAAATGTAATTAAGATTAATTTGTTGGAATTAATCGGTTTTTGGAGATTTCTGGCGATTCAGATCTCTGTTTGGAAGTTTGGTTTGTATTTTTGGGTCGGAAATCACATTTTAAGAAATTATGTAAGTTTTCGTGTTTTTGGGTTGAAATCTGTTTTGTGAGAAATCTGGATTTTTGGGTGAAAGCTGGTCGTTTTAGTGGAATCTGGTCGCATCGTGTATTTGGTAACGCGAGATCACCATACGCCGTCGTTCTGTGAAGTCTGGATTTTCTCGTGTGTGGGAGAAATCTGGTAGCGTGATTTGTTTTGGGTTGGTGCGACGTCGTATTAGTTTAGCGCTAGCGTGAGGTCTGTTGCGTGAGGCGAAGTCTGGTTGGTTTGTTTACCAGATGTCAACGCGAGTCAACGTTCCTGTAGCGCGAGGTGGAAACGTTGTCGTTTAGGAGAGATCTGGTAATGCGTTTAGCGCTAGGATCTGGTTGTGAGATCTGCCCGCAAGTTCTTGTACTGAGAGTGAAGCGATGTCGTTTGGATAAGTTGCAACGGCGTCGTTTTGGTGAACGCTGGAGGGAGAGATCTGTATTGTGAGTTTAGCGTTCGAATGACCAGATTTGATGACGTAGCGTGGAATCTGTTGTAGTGTGTTGCTTCGACCAGATTTCACCGTGGTATTGGAGCGACGTCGTTTTGGGGGTTTGAGCTTTGTTTAGCGCGAGTGAGAGCTGCTGGTGGAATCTGTTTCTGTCGGTGGAATAATTTAAAAAGATTTATCGCGCTTATTTTAGGAACAAGGTTTGGCTTCGTTGTCTTCAACCAGATCCCATACTTAGTAAATTTCTCCCGATCTTCGTTCTCTGTTTTCAAACCCTCGGCTACAGTTCACCATGAGCTTCTCCGGTAATTTCCCGTCGCTTCCGATCACCATTTCTTTCGCTTGAGGTAAAAGCTCTTTCACCCTATACTAGTTTCGGAGTCTATCGTTCGCTGAAGAGAGATCGCGAAACTGCTATCTTCGACAGTGTGTTTGTGCGTGCAGGTAGCCTTTGGTTTTAGCTTTGAGATCTCGTTTCCTAGCTATGATTTAGCTCCCTGTTAAGTTGTATTAGGGTGATTAGTTGCTGGTTGAGCGTGGGACTCCCAGCCGTATATTTATGTGGTTGGCCGTGAGTGGTTATTTATGATTCCCTGTATCTTGCGTATGTTTAACAGGTTGGAATCAGATTTCTCAGGACTAGTATTGTGGTAATTGAGCTAGGAATTAAGGTACGGATCTTGAGCTTGTAATTCAGCGTGGAACTTGGCCTGGATGAATTGCGAGATGGCTATGTTGGATTGCCGTGCTTTTTTGTTGTCCTGGTTGAGGACTGTGTATGCTATTTTTGTTCAATTGCTGCGTTGCATATGTTATATGCTTGTGTTCCAGCATGTTGCATACACGCATGACATTCCATTTCCGTTGTGGCAGCCTTTGCTTTGTTTCGTTGTTGCTTCTTTGTTTCTTACTAGGGTATGCGTAGGGGGGGCGATTCCGCACTCTCATTTCCCCTATGCGCCGAGTGGCTAGCTACCACAGTTCATATGTTGGGTGTTGATGCGTAAGGGTGGGCGAGTAGGGGTGAGTGGGTAGCACCCACATGTCCTACACTCACCGTGGCCACATATTTCTGTTGCAGTTTCCTTTGAGCCGTTGTCTCCTTTCTCATGCATAGCATCTGCATTTCATTTCTGCTGTTTTATAGTTGCTCTCCGTACTGGGGTTTGACCCCATGTCCCTCTGGGGCTTGTTTGTTTTCCTTGTTGTGTT
Source organism: Dorcoceras hygrometricum (assembly GCA_001598015.1). Classification (NCBI taxonomy): domain Eukaryota; kingdom Viridiplantae; phylum Streptophyta; class Magnoliopsida; order Lamiales; family Gesneriaceae; genus Dorcoceras; species Dorcoceras hygrometricum. Next base: position 141,667 of record KV009371.1, on the reverse strand, counting down.
TTTTTCAGGAAACCCCGGTTTTACAGCTGGTCGTGGTTTTAGTCCAACTGGTGGTGCCTCAGGAGGTGGTTGAGTATCCCAGTAGCGTATAGCATATTTATATATATGTATCAGTTAGACAGGGGGATGCCCTACGCTTCGTTATTGTATTTTGCAGTTGGAGTCTGATACATGTGGTTGTGGTTGTTGTATGCTATTGTTGGTTGTTTTTATGTACTGGGATATATTTTGAGTATTGCTTTATTTTAAATTATATCATTTTAAACCGTCAGGCCAAAAGCGAAAAGTTTATCCGTTTTTGATAGCTTCCGCATGTGTTTGTATGTTTTATCTCTGATTTGAGTACGAGGCCTGACAGCTGAGCCCCTAGGCTCATTAGCTTTTAAAATGGTGCAGGTGAGACAGTTAAGGGTCAAGCGAAAGGTAGAAGCTGAGACAGCTAGGTGGTGAAGTGTTTATCTATGGACAACGTTTTCCGTGTCTTAGCTGTTGTTGTCTTTTATCATAGACATCTGTATTAGATCAATTGCAACTGTAGTGAATTCATAGAATTTCAGATGTTGTAATATCGCATTTGCAGTATATATATGAAATATGTTTTTCCACAAATTTTCAGTACTTGGCGCCGAACATGCGTATGTCAGTTTTGTTTTTGTTTCGAAATCTTTCTAAGTTATAAGAAATACATCTTATAACAAATTGCCATTTAGCCCTTCTTTTTATTTCCAAATTTTAATTCACCCCAAATCTGTGATCCCGTGGGTTCGGGCGTCACAACATGGTATCAGAGCAATGTTCCTGAGATAAACACATGCACTGTCAGTTGGATCAGATAATATTATTTTCAGAGGATTGTCATTAAATTTTTAGCATGTTATGATAATATTATGTGGTGGATTATGGGCTATAGATTATAAGATGTCAGAAAGAGGAAGAGGTATAAGAGGTAATCCCTTAGAGGAAACCAGTCCTGATAGTAATGCAAGTATCGCTAAACTCTTGAGGTTGCTGGTAGAGCAAACCGGCAGGGGTAATGGCCAATCTTCTAGCAGTAGAGGACCAAGCCATGATGATCCCCAAAAAAAGGTCAGAAGAGAGAAGCCAAAGGAGTTTAGTGGTACAATAGATCCATTAGTTGCTGAAAGCAGGATCAAATCATTGGAGGTTATATTTGAGTACCTCCAGATGCCTGATTTAGATAGGCCTAGGTGTGCTATCTATATGTTAAGAGATGACGCCATGATTTGGTGGGAAGGAGCTAAGCTGTCTGTGGACTTGTTGAATCTTACTTGGGCAGATTTCAAACAAGTATTCTTTGAGCAATACTTTACGGCAGACAAGAGGTCCGAATTGAAGAGGGAGTTTCTGACCCTGAAACAGGGGAGTATGACTGTACAAGAGTATGTAAGGGCATTTGAAAGGGGGTGTTACTTTGTGCCTTTGATAGGTAACGACCCAGAAGAGAAGTTAAGTCACTTTGTGGAAGGATTGAAGCCTATGTTCAAGTTTAATGTTAGGCTATCTGTGCCCAAGACTTATACAGAAGCAGTGGATAGAGCCCTGCGAATTGAAAGAGACTGGAAAGACGTTGATGAAGAAAGGTAGGAGAAGATACAGGTCTTTCAGCCGAAAGATCAGAGGCCCTTCAAGAAGCAAAATAAGAATCAGCAGAGGCCTCAAGAGCAGAAACCTCTACTGATTCAACCCATTAGTGCCGTTCCAGCTGGCAACAGCAGACTAGGGTGTCCTAAGTGTCAGAAGATCCACCCTGGTCAATGCAGACTTGGACAGAACGTCTGCTACAGATGTTGGTTGCCAGGGCATATCGTGAAGAATTGCCCAAAGTCAAGTCAACTGGTGACCAGTAGAGCCTATGTGATGACAACTGATCAAGCCAACCCAGACTCGACAGTAGTCACGGGTAAGATTATGATTGTTGGTTTGCCCTCTATAGCTTTGATAGATTCAGGATCTACTCATTCCTTTATAGCAGCCAAGTTTGCTAAGAAGTTACCCATTAAGCCTGACCAAGTAGCTATAGGCTTTTGCGTAACAGTACCTTCGGAGAAGAGTTAGTATCCCATGACTTGTTTCGAGGTTTAGAACTTAGACTTCAAGGGCATTTGATTACTGACAGTTTAATTGTATTGCCGATGCCTGAGTTCGATATGATTTTGGGAGTAGACTGGTTGACTATGTATGGAGTTGTGATAGACTTTAAACTTCGAACAGTAGTGGTTAATATACCCAGAGGAGATCCATTTAAGTTTGAAGCCAATCATGTTTGGAGGATTCCCCCTATTATATCAACTCTTAAAGCTCAACGCTGTTTGAAGAAAGGAGGGGTAGGATTTTTGGCAAGCTTGTCGTCCTTAGCAATGATTAGGAAGCCCCAAATTTCAGAGGTGGAGGTGCTGAATGAGTTTCCCGAAGTTTTTCCATAGGATATTCATGGATTACCACCAGACAGAGAACTTGAAATTTCGATTGACTTAGTTCCAGGAGCCGCTCTAGTTTCGAGACCACCCTACTGTTAGAGTAGATGCCCAACTAGCCAACTTGTGGCGTGTGGGTTTATAGACTCTTGTATGAAACAATCTTTATATATATGATATTCGCATTCTTTTATATGGCGTTCTTTACTTTCATTATGTGTGTAATGATTTACAATTGCGTTGAGTAAGACCTAGAATGCACTTAAGCGTATGTTAGATGTGATAGTGGGTATGACGGCTATCATGAAACACATCTAATAGTCGCTGTGTATTCTGAACATGTTCCTAGTCGATTGGGCCGTCAAAATGAGGATAAGGCCGCCCAAGCTCGAGACTAGTATCTGCGATGCGAAGTACCATGTTTCATTGGTAGGGAACATTGTGATGTTCTGAGCATGCAGATAGATAGTTACCTGGTGATCTATCGAACTACCCTCGTTTGGACTTTCCAAGTGGGCATGTAGGAGTCGATGCATCGTTGTCGAGGATTCACCGCTCGCAGACATGCGTGGATATCCTATGCTATCTGAGGAGATAATAGTGTATAAATCTCTGGCCAGAGTACTAGAAGTGTTTTAGGTAAATGTGTTTACCTAGTTACACTCGCGATGTCACTATTTGATCTCCATGATGTACGCATAGCTATCATATCTATAGCGACTCTCGATTTACCAATGGTCGTTGATCTGATCGGGATATATGGATTGAAAGGACCGTACTGTACGCTAACCACGACCAACTGGTTCTTGCAGGCACTATCAGTGATACCTAGGGGATCATGGGGCGATGTTGCTAGACGCTTTACCATGATCCGTTGGGCAGGTCCGGAATTGTGATTCCGGAGCCACAATGGTTGTGGGCCCACGGCTAGCTGTATCCCTGAACCATTGAGGGTCACACAAGTACTAGATTCGAGATTCCCGCACGGATACTCAGCTCAATGTGTTGAGCACGAGAAGAGGATTTTGTGGAGTGCGACTTCCTAAAAGTCAACTCGGGTCAAATCGAGATTTCCCGAGGCTGAGGTGCAAAACGGTCATTTTGCACTAGGGTTCTGAAAAATGGTTTTTCAGATCATTGTATTCAGTTTTGGAAACTGAGTCGATCCGTCCGATCTGATCGGCGATCGGAGTTACGATGAAGTCTCGGTGATGGGGATGAACCGAATGTTCATCTGTTGGACCCGGGCCCGTTGGGCCGGATCCAAACCCATCACCAAGTCTATTTAATATAGACTTAGACCTAATCAAACCTAACTCATGCACTAAACCCTAACCCTAATCTCATAGGCCGCCGCCCCTCCTCTCCTCTATAGCCGCCGCCGCCGCCACCCCGCCGTGCGCCGTCGCTGCCGCCGCCCGTCTTCGCCGGAAAATCGTTTCCGGCCAATTCGACGAGGAGAATCCTTTCGTGCTGATCTCGTCAGTCCTTCTAGTGCAGGCTGACGAAGGAGTCTCGTTTCTGGTCGTGGACCGGATTGGCGATATCTACCCCAGTCAACCGAGAAGAGCCGACGTTATTGTAACTACGGTTGGAGCCAGGCACAAGTGCCAGCAAGGTAGTAGTTTTGAACACCCTATGTATGTCGATAACTGTTATTGAATTTTTCGTATTGATCGTCTCCCGACTGTTTATTCTATGTTCTTCTGCTGCCTCGCTGGGGGGCGGATCCGGATCCCCAACAGTGGTATCAGAGCCAGTGTTTTTTCGGATCTAATCATACGAATTGCCTGAATTGTATCTAACATTGAATTTCAGATCAAGACGGACGAAATATCGTCGTAGGGTTTAGTTCGGGCCTGTCCCGGGCCGCCCTGAAGTTTTTCGGGCCGGTATGCGATGTCGGGCCCGGTTTTGATCGATTTTGAAATTTTAAGTTTTTGGGCCTAAAATTGTTTTAAACCCAATTTGATACAATTAAAATTAGTAAAATGTGATTTTAATTATGAAATGTGATTTTGTAATAGAATATGATTTTGTTGTTAAATTTGTTTTTCGGCAAAATACGATTTTATTATAAAATACGATTTCGTAATTAGAATATGATTTTACAATAAATAATTAGATTATTTAATTATGCATGTTAATTAGATTAATTGCATGATTGGGGTGATCGAGAGCCGTGCCCAATGTGTTAGGTGTATGCAATAGGTTTTTATTTGATTTCGGTTTTTAATATATTTGATTATCATTTAAAGTGGGCCTGTTTGTGGCCCGTTCCCACCCCTTGATAAATGTATCCCTTATCTGTCATAGCAATTTAAATGTAAATTACTAGATTTAGTGGGAGGACATCCGAAGATGGTGGAGATGACGATCAAGATATTGAAGACCGAAGATCTATAAAATCGGAAAGCATTGTAATAGGATTGCATTGCATATTGCATTACCCCTAGGATTGGACCCAGGTCCGTGGCTGGCAACCACGGACCGCATAGCTCTCGCGATCGATCATCCCAATGTTTACTTTATATATGTTGATATATAGTTTAATTGAATCCGCATGTTTGCATGTTTTAAATTAGATTTAAATATGCATGAGACCAAAATATTTTTCAAAATAAAATTCCTCGTTTTAAATTTGATTTAAAACTCATATCAAGATAAATGTCTATTCGATAAACAAAAGGGTATATAAAATTGTTTAAATTAACCCTACCTTCCATCAACAATGGGTGTACGTCGATGCTACCCGTATACATGGCCCTGCTCATATTATTGAGGGGGTCATGTATGCCGGAAAGCTGTCCACGCCATTGAAAACTGTTGTGAGTCGGTTGGAACTCCCTTTAACATTGGCTCATATTATTGGGGACGTTAAGGGGACCGTCCTTCACGACTCAACATTGATGGGTCAATCTTGACACGTGATAGTAAACGGCGTCATATTATTGGGCCCTTACTGGACGTGAGGTGAATACATGGAGGTTGCACCGGTTGCAATCGGAAACTACCTTTCAGGGGTCATGGATGGCTGATATTATTCGGGTCCATGATCGCTTTATTGGGCTCCGTGTACCCACTAAAGAAACATGTTTTCTCGATTTCATTAGAAGGTGGTGAAATCGTTAAAATAGTGGGAGGGTAATTCATAAAACTAAATGACCATGTTTTATGTCTTAGCGTTTATTTTTATATAGTCAGTAATGCATGTCTGTTTTCTTTTCAGTATAACTGCTATATAAAATGGTTTCGATGAAAAACCCACTCGCTGCTATACTGGATAGCAACAGGTTCACCGGTCTGAACTACCAAGACTGGCTCCGGAACCTCAATCTTGTATTGGCTTCGGAGAAGCTTCTCTATACGATAGAGAAGTCTCCTCCGGAGGAAACCCCTGCCGATATCAGTCCTGAGGAGCTGATTACGCTTAACCAATGGCGTGACGACGAGGTTAAAGATCGATGCTATGTGATGGCATCGATGTCCAATGAAATGCAACGACGCTTTGAGAAGACAAAGTATGCCTCTGCCATACTTTTTCATCTCAAGGAACTGTAAGGGGAGAACTCTCGACATGAGAGGTTCACGGCTGTCAAGGAGCTGATGATGAGCCGCATGCGCGATGGGACTTCGGTCCGCGAGCATGGGGTTCGTATGATTGGGCTCGTTGAAAAGCTGTCGGGCTTTGATATCGCACTTCCACATGAGCTGTCTGTGGATGTACTTCTCCTCTCGCTACCCCCTGCATTTGACCCCTTTGTGGTCAACTTCAACATGAACAAGCTGGAAGCCACCCTTGAAGAGGTGGTGAACATTCTTGTAGTGTTTGAGGGGACCATAAAGAAGGACAAACCCGTCCTCATTCTGGGTTCTTCTTCCTCTGCGAAGAAGGGACCCAGACTCAAGAGCAAGAAGCGTTCTGCTCCTGCGAAAGAGGAAAAGTCTGCCAAGAAGCCGAAGGCAAGGGCTTCTAAGCCTAACAAGAACGAGGATGTTTGCCACCACTGCCACAAGGCTGGGCATTGGAGGAGGAACTGCAAGGAGTACCTCGAGCAGTTGCGAACTGCAAAAGGTATGTTCTATATTGAAATAAATATGTCTCTAAATTCAACTTCTTGGGTACTTGATACCGGATGTGGATCTCATATCTGCAATGATTTGCAGGTGATGACAAGAAGTCGACATCAATTAGGCAGAAGTATTAAGGCACTTCGATCCGATCGAGGTGGTGAATACTTAAGTACTGAGTTTCAAGACTATCTGAGGGAGAATGGGATTCTCTCACAGTGGACCCCTCCGGCGACACCACAGCTCAATGGTGTGGCGGAGCGTCGTAATCGGACCTTGTTGGACATGGTTCGATCCATGATGAGCTTCACTGAGCTTCCGACCTCGTTTTTGGGCTATGCGCTCGAAACAACGGTCATGTTGTTGAACAATGTCCACACCAAGGCAGTGGATAAAACTCCGTATGAGACATGGATGGGCAAACCGCCCAAGTACTCATTTATGAGGATTTGGGGATGTCCTTATTACGTGAAGCAGACAGTGGGAGATAAGCTGGATACGAGATCCATCTTATGCTACTTCATTGGGTATCCAAAGAATTCCATTGGATACTATTTCTACTATCCCAGCGAGACAAAAGTGCTTGTCTCTCGGAATGCCACCTTTATGGAAAGGGAATTTCTACTTGATAGAAAGGGCAAAATAGTAGAACTCGAAGAGGTTCGAGAACCAACTGAAGTACCAAGTGAATCTCCCGCACCTACTGAGCCAGTACCAAATATGGTCGCACCTAGGAGATCCGAAAGGATTCCTAGAGCTCCTGAGAGATATGGTTTTCTACTTGAAGATGATCAAGGTGATCAAGTTGTTGGATGTGATCCAAGAACTTTCAAGGAGGCAATTTCCGATGCTGATTCTAATTTGTGGCTTGAAGCAATGCAGTCTGAGTTTGACTCAATGCATGCCAACCAAGTTTGGACTCTCGTTAACCCTCCCGAAGGAATTGTTCCTATTGGGTGTAAATGGGTATACAAGAGGAAACTTGGACCTGATGGCAAGGTAATGACCTACAAGGCACGACTGGTCGCGAAAGGTTACACTCAAAGGCAAGGTGTTGACTATGACGAAACCTTCTCGCCAGTCGCAATGTTCAAGTCAATTAGAATATTACCCTTCCAGCTGATTTTCTTCATTGTTTCAATTGTTCCGCATTTCAGCAGCAACGAATTGTGTTTATTCGCAATTCGGTCCAGAATTTAGTAACGACTTTTATGTTGATTAAGATCGAAAATTTTGGGTCTTTCAATTCGAACCTCAAATTTCTAAATTTTCTTTGAGAAAAGTCTGGGTCGTTACAGTTGGTATCAGAGCATGGTCCTTGAGATAAACACACTTCCAGTCTGAGCAGATCTCTCCAGCCGCTTCTAAAATTTGTGAGTTTTAATTCATGTTTTAGCATAGAGTAATCTCTCATATAGAATTGTGGTGGATTTGGGTTACCCTTACAGATATGTCAAGAAGAGGTAGAGGAAGAGGAAGTTTTGCAGAGGCAGATAGTGAGTCTGATGGAGCAAACCCCATCCTCAATACCATGGCGCAGCTGTTAGAGCGCTTAGTTAACCAAAACAATAATGAGAATGGTCAAACCTCAGGAAGAATAGTTAGTCGTGAAGATCCACAGGAGAGGTTTAGAAGACAGAGACCTCAGGAATTTCCTGGCACTACTGATCCTATTATAGCAGAAAGCTGGATTAAATCCATAGAGGTGATTTTTGACTATTTGCAACTGACTGAACAAGAAAGGCCTCGATGTGCGATTTACATGCTGAGAGGAGATGCTATGATATGGTGGAAAGGAGCCAAGTTAACAGTAGACTTGGAAATTCTTACTTGGGAAGAGTTTAAGAGATTATTTTATGAACAATACTTTACGACAGATGTAAGACAGCATTTGCGTAGTGAGTTTTTAAATCTTAAGCAGGGAGAGATGTCTATGCGAGATTATATCCGTAAGTTTGAGAGAGGTTGTTATTTTGTTCTTTTAATTGGGACAAATGTGTATAAATCTCTGGCCAGAGTACTAGAAGTGTTTTAGGTAAATGTGTTTACCTAGTTACACTCGCGATGTCACTATTTGATCTCCAAGATGTACGCATAGCTATCGGATCTATAGCGACTCTCGATTTACCAATGGTCGTTAATCTGATCGCGATATATGGATTGAAAGGACCGTACTGTACGCTAACCACGACCAACTGGTTCTTGCAGGCACTATCAGTGATACCTAGGGGATCATGGGGCGATGTTGCTAGACGCTTTACCATGATCCGTTGGGCAGGTCCGGAATTGTGATTCCGGAGCCACAATGGTTGTGGGCCCACGGCTAGCTGTATCCCTGAACCATTGAGGGTCACACAAGTACTAGATTCGAGATTCCCGCACGGATACTCAGCTCAATGTGTTGAGCACGAGAAGAGGATTTTGTGGAGTGCGACTTCCTAAAAGTCAACTCGGGTCAAATCGAGATTTCCCGAAGCTGAGGGGCAAAACGGTCATTTTGCACTAGGGTTCTGAAAAATGGTTTTTCAGATCATTGTATTCAGTTTTGGAAACTGAGTCGATCCATCCGATCTGATCGGCGATCGGAGTTACGATGAAGTCTCGGTGATGGGGATGAACCGAATGTTCATCTGTTGGACCCGGGCCCGTTGGGCCGGATCCAAACCCATCACCAAGTCTATTTAATATAGACTTAGACCTAATCAAACATAAATCATGCACTAAACCCTAACCCTAATCTCATAGGCCGCCGCCCCTCCTCTCCTCTATAGCCGCCGCCGCCGCCACCCCGCCGTGCGCCGCCGCCGCCCGTCTTCGCCGGAAAATCGTTTCCGGCCAATTCGACGAGGAGAATCCGTTCGTGCTGATCTCGTCAGTCCTTATAGTTCAGGCTGACGAAGGAGTCTCGTTTCTGGTCGTGGACCGGATTGGCGATATCTACCGCAGTCTACCGAGAAGAGCCGACGTTATTGTAACTACGGTTGGAGCCAGGCACAAGTGCCAGCAAGGTAGTGGTTTTGAACACCCTATGTATGTCGATAACTGTTATTGAATTTTTCGTATTGATCGTCTCCCGGCTGTTTATTCTATGTTCTTCAGCTGCCTCGCATGAATTCCTGAGTTTCCAGTGATTCATTCATCGAAGTAGCTTACAAGTAGCTTATTCGATCATTTCCAGAAATTTCTTCAGATATTTTGAATTCTTTAGACAAAGGTAACTTTCGTAATTCATGGTTATCTACATGTTAAGTAGGAGAGCTGGTAGTTTATTTCATCAGCTGGTAGTTTATTTCTCAGCTGGTAATTTGTTCAGCAGCTGGTAATTTGCCTTCAGTTGGTAGTTTGTTCATCAACTACTAGTATTCAGCAGATGCTTTGCTTTCGCAAATTCAGCAGATGCTTTGCTTTCACAAATTCAGCAGATGCTTTGCTTTCGCAAATTCAGCAGATGTTTTGTAAAATCAGCAGTAGCGACTGGTTGTAGCGACTGAGTTATGCTCTACGACATCGTTTCATTTTATAATTGTTTAAAAGACCTCGCGACTGGATTCTTGTCTTGCGACTGATTCCTATTCGTTGCGACTGGTACTGTTCACCAGCAGATGTATTTCATTTCATTATTTCAGCAGTTGTTTTACTTATTTCTAAGTACTGTTCTTTCAGCTGGTATTAGTCTCGCGACTGGTACTATTCATTCAGCTGGTATTAGTCTTGCGACTGGTACTGTTCATTCTTCGTTTTCTTCAGCAGATAACGAAATTTCAGAATTCCATTTTTTATTCAATTCAGAATCATTTCCAAGATTGTATTCGATTTAAATGATAGATTCAAGTAGCATTTTTATTCAGTTTTCGTTCTCGCAAGCCTTACAGAGAAATCATTTACAGTTCCAGAGCATCATTTTCAGTTCTGCGTGCGTTTTAAGATCAGCAGATGATATAGTTCAGCGTTTTGTTTACCTTCCTGCTGATTTCTTCCATTTGCTATGAAAAGTGTTTATCAGCTGATTTTACTTCCGCTCACTTCATTGTTTCAATTGTTCCGCATTTCAGCAGTAACGAATTGTGTTTATTCGCAATTTAGTCCAGAATTTAGTAACGACTTACTTTTTTTGTGTTTATTAAGATCGAAATTTTTGGGTCTTTCATTTCGAACCCCAAATTTCTAAATTTTCTTTGAGAAAAGTCCGGGTCGTTTCAGTTGGTATCAGAGCATGGTCCTTGAGATAAACACACTTCCAGTCTGAGCAGATCTCTCCAGCCGCTTGTAAAATTTGTGAGTTTTAATTCATGATTTAGCATAGAGTAATCTTTCATATAGAATTGTGGTGGATTTGGGTTACCCTTACAGATATGTCAAGAAGAAGTAGAGGTAGAGGAAGTTTTACAGAAGCAGATAGTGAGTCTGATGGAGCGAACCCCATCCTCAATACCATGGCTCAGCTGTTAGAGCGCTTAGTTAACCAAAACAATAATGAGAATGGTCAAACCTCAGGAAGAATAGTTAGTCGTGAAGATCCACAGGAGAGGTTTAGAAGACAGAGACCTCAGGAATTTTCTGGTACAACTGATCCCCTTATAGCAGAGAGTTGGATTAAATCCATAGAGGTGATTTTTGATTATTTGCAACTGACTGAACAAGAAAGACCTCGGTGTGCGATTTACATGCTGAGAGGAGATGCCATGATATGGTGGGAAGGAGCCAAGTTAACAGTAGACTTGGAAATTCTTACTTGGGGAGAGTTTAAGAGAGTATTTTATGAACAATACTTTACAGCAGATGTAAGACAGCAGTTGCGTAGTGAGTTTTTAACTCTTAAGCAGGGAGAGATTTCTATGCGGGATTATATCCGTAAGTTTGAGAGAGGTTGTTATTTTGTTCCTTTAATTGGGACAAATGCAGATATGAAGCTAGAACATTTTGTTGATGGGTTGAAACCGATGATTAGACATGATGTTAGATTAGCAGAACCTGTCGATTATAGATCAGCTGTGAATAAGGCTTTACGGGCAGAACAAGACTGGAAAATAATAGAAGAAGAGAGACAATTGAAAAGACAAGCTTTTAAGCAGAAGGACCGTAGGCAAAATAAGAAACCAAGTAGTAACCAGCAGGAATCTCAAGAAAAAGAACCCTTAGTTGTTCAGCCTATCTCTGCTGTTCCTAATTCAGGAACTAGGCCTCCATGTCCAACCTGTAAGAAAAACCATTCAGGCCAGTGTCTTTTTGGCCAGAGAGTGTGTTATACTTGTGGTAAGCCAGGCCATATGTCTAGAGAGTGTTCCCAGAAGCGACCACTCATCACCGGTAGAGCTTACATAATGACAGCTACAGAAACCCCAGCAGATACCTCAGCGGCGACGGGTAAGATTTTGTTTCCCGTATGTTTACCTTAGCATTGTTAGCTTCTGGTCAACTTGTATTTTGTATCAGATAGGTTTGTTAAGAAATTGATATCTAGCTTAGAAGAAAAAGAAGTAGAGTACTGTGTTTAGATCCTTTTGAGTTCGAATTTAGTTCCCATATGTTTAGAATTTTTCGTTTTCCGGTGAATGGTAACATCGGAACTTGACGCTATGTAATCGGTAGTTGTTAGTTGAATCAGTGTCTGGTTTGATAAACAACAGCTGATAGCGTAGCTGTCGTTTGATGTTGCAGCACCAAAGTTTGTTTTTCAGCACTTGCCTTTCATTGTTATGACCAGCAGCTGCACAGTTCATTTCCAGCAGTTGCATTATATCGTAGTATCCAGCAGTTGTATTCATGTTGTTTCACAACGGCGTCGTTTCAATTAGTACGTTTGTTGTTAGTAAAAGACCTTGCAGCAGGTTCCTATTTATCCCAGCTGGTTTCTTTCAACACTACTCATGAACAGTAGAAATTTGTTTCGTTTCCAAATATTGTTCCAATTTGTTGCGTCTGATTTCATTTCATCGATGCGTCTCTTATAGTCGAATTAGATGCTCAGCTAAGAACCTGTTTGAGTAGCGTTAGATTTAGATTATGAAGAAATTCTAGTAAGGATGCTTTTAAAAGAAAACCGTAAGTTAAAGGATAGGACTATCCCTTGATTAAGATGCAGTGGGTAAGTCACACTGAAAGAGAAATTATGTGGGAAGACGATTATGACTTGTAGAAAAGCTACCCATATTTCTTCAAGTAAGTGAATTTCGGGGACGAAATTCTTTTAAGGGGGGTAGAATGTAACGACCAGATCTTTTAGAAGCCACAAACTAGAAAGATATGAGATTGAGGGATTACAATGCTATTATTTTCAACTCTTGATTGATCGAGTTTCAGATTTTATCTATGTATTGTTTAGCTTTTTATCATTTAAGAGCTAAATTCTAGATAGCAGGAATGCAATTACAGTAGATGTCTAAACAATTCCTACAAGCCAATCGGATCCTTTGTTTTAACTAAAATTGTTCGGTTTTCATATGCATTATTTGGTTTAAAACAGAGCACGCTTCTTCCAGAATTTGGCATATTGAATTGAATGCGTTTCTTCCTTAGGCATTTACAAATCATATAAATAGGATCTTAAGTTGCTTCATGCATCATTATTTTCAAAATCAAATCATATAAAGCGGTGCTCTCTCTCAAGAAGCCGAACAAAATACTTTCAAAGTGTTTTAAAGGAAACAGGCGGTGCGTTAGGAGTTGCTGGGTTTCTACCGTGATTTGTTTTCAAGAATTCAGGCAAGTAAACTCTGTTTCTTGCTCACTCAGTGAAAGCATATATTCAATTCTGTTTGCATGATTATATGAGATTTTAAAGAAAGGAAGATGGCTTCGGCTGTGCTTCAAGAAAACCAGAGAGTTTATGCTCTGTTTTTATGAAGGTTGCGTTTTACTGTGATTTTAATCCAGAAAGTTTACAGAAAATGGTTTGATGATGTTCTTTCAGATATTTCTTAAGTTTTCTTCAGAAATTCCATCGAAGTAGCTTACAAGTAGGTTATTCGATCATTTCCAGAAATTTCTTCAGATATTTTGAATTCTTTAGACAAAGGTAACTTTCGTAATTCATGGTTATCTACATGAGGTTATTCGATCATTTCCAGAAATTTCTTCAGATATTTTGAATTCTTTAGACAAAGGTAACTTTCGTAATTCATGGTTATCTACATGTTAAGTAGGAGAGCTGGTAGTTTATTTCATCAGCTGGTAGTTTATTTCTCAGCTGGTAATTTGTTCAGCAGCTGGTAATTTGCCTTCAGTTGGTAGTTTGTTCATCAACTACTAGTATTCAGCAGATGCTTTGCTTTCGCAAATTCAGCAGATGCTTTGCTTTCGCAAATTCAGCAGATGTTTTGTAAAATCAGCAGTAGCGACTGGTTGTAGCAACTGGTTGTAGCGACTGAGTTATGCGCTACGACATCGTTTCATTTTATAATTGTTTATAAGACCTCGCGACTGGATTCTTGTCTTGCGACTGATTCCTATTCGTTGCGACTGGTACTGTTCACCAGCAGATGTATTTCATTTCATTATTTCAGCAGTTGTTTTACTTATTTCTAAGTACTGTTCATTCAGCTGGTATTAGTCTCGCGACTGGTACTATTCATTCAGCTGGTATTAGTCTTGCGACTGGTACTGTTCATTCTTCGTTTTCTTCAGCAGATAACGAAATTTCAGAATTCGATTTTTTATTCAATTCAGAATCATTTCCAAGATTGTATTCGATTTAACTGACAGATTCAAGTAGCATTTTTATTCAGTTTTCGTTCTCGCAAGCCTTACAGAGAAATAATTTACAGTTCCAGAACATCATTAGACGAGAGAAAACCAGTAAACGTACAGAGAGAAAGAAAACAGATTTTTAGAAAGAAAAGAAAGAGCAGAACGATGTTTTAGAAAATGTTTTAAGTTATGACAACTAAGAGGGTCCCCAGAGGAAGGGTGAGTGTGCGGCTGACGAACCGTATGCCCTTTCAACAGAGGAAGGATCAGGTGTATAGGTCGACGGATCTATATATCCCTTCACCATGAGCCATAGTGCTAGAGATTGATATCAGGAGTTTGATCAAGCGAATTGGACCAAAATGTTTAAATTGTTGTCATAATTTCATAAGAGCACAATTGTGATTTTAGTCACAGCTCTAGAATATGTTTAAAGAAAATGTTTTCAGAATTTGATTATGTTTTATGCTTTCAGTTTCTACCAGAATTCTCAGATATATATATATGTTAGTGCGCTTGTTCATTTCAAAGCGTACGCAGATTTTCAGATTAATTCAGTATCAGTTCTATTGCATGATTTTGCTATTCCAGATTTACCTGCTGAGCCTTTGGCTCACTAGTTTTCATTGAGTGCAGGTAATCAGCAGTAGGAGCTGGAGGGATATGATCAGAAAGGGAGGATGTGTTTATCGTGGACGTCTTCCATTGTTTCCTTTTAGCCTTTGATTTTGATGTACAGAACTTAGTTATAGTGTGTATGTTAGCAGATTTCTAGTTCCTCCTTTTTGTAGAAATCTTTACGAACGTTTGTTGTAAAGATGTATGCGGGTTTACTCATATTTTTATCAGCTGGTGTTTCAGTTCTACGTGCGTTTTAAGATCAGCAGATGATATAGTTCAGCGTTTTGTTTACCTTCCTGCTGATTTCTTCCATTTGCTATGAAAAGTTTTTATCAGCTGATTTTACTTCCGCTCACTTCATTGTTTCAATTGTTCCGCTTTTCAGCAGTAACGAAATGTTTTTATTCGAAATTTAGTCCAGAATTTAGTAACGACTTACTTTTTTTGTGTTTATTAAGATCGAAATTTTTGGGTCTTTCAATTCGAACCCCAAATTTCTAAATTTTCTTTGAGAAAAGTCCGGGTCGTTTCAGTTGGTATCAGAGCATGATCCTTGAGATAAACACACTTCCAGTCTGATCAGATCTCTCCAGCCGCTTCTAAAATTTGTGAGTTTTAATTCATGATTTAGCATAGAGTAATCTCTCATATAGAATTGTGGTGGATTTGGGTTACCCTTACAGATATGTCAAGAAGAAGTAGAGGAAGAGGAAGTTTTACAGAAGCAGATAGTGAGTCTGATGGAGCGAACCCCATCCTCAATACCATGGCTCAGCTGTTAGAGCGCTTATTTAACCAAAACAATAATGGGAATGGTCAAAACTCAGGAAGAATAGTTAGTCGTGAAGATCCACAGGAGAGGTTTAGAAGACAGAGACCTCAGGAATTTTCTGGTACTACTGATCCCCTTATAGCAGAGAGTTGGATTAAATCCATAGAGGTGATTTTTGACTATTTGCAACTGACTGAACAAGAAAGGCCTCGGTGTGCGATTTACATGCTGAGAGGAGATGCTATGATATGGTGGGAAGGAGCCAAGTTAACAGTAGACTTGGAAATTCTTACTTGGGAAGAGTTTAAGAGAGTATTTTATGAACAATACTTTACGACAGATGTAAGACAGCAGTTGCGTAGTGAGTTTTTAACTCTTAAGCAGGGAGAGATGTCTATGCGAGATTATTACCGTAAGTTTGAGAGAGGTTGTTATTTTGTTCCTTTAATTGGGACAAATGCAGATATGAAGCTAGAACATTTTGTTGATGGGTTGAAGCCGATGATTAGACATGATGTTAGATTGGCAGAACCCGTAGATTATAGATCAGCTGTGAATAAGGCCCTACGGGAAGAACAAGACTGGAAAATAATAGAAGAAGAGAGACAATTGAAAAGACAAGCTTTTCAGCAGAAGGACCGTAGGCAAAATAAGAAACCAAGTAGTAACCAGCAGGAATTTCAAGAAAAAGAACCCTTAGTTGTTCAGCCTATCTCTGCTGTTCCTAATTTAGGAACTAGGCCTCCATGTCCAACCTGTAAGAAAAACCATTCAGGCCAGTGTCTTTTGGCCAGAGAGTGTGTTATACTTGTGGTAAGCCAGGCCATATGTCTAGAGAGTGTTCCCAGAAGCGACCACTCATCACCGGTAGAGCTTACATAATGACAGCTACAGAAACCCCAGCAGATACCTCAGCGGTGACGGGTAAGATTTTGTTTCCCGTATGTTTACCTTAGCATTGTTAGCTTCTGTTCAACTTTTATTTTGTATCAGATAGGTTTGTTAAGAAATTGATATCTAGCTTAGAATAAAAAAGAAGTAGAGTACTGTGTTTAGATCCTTTTGAGTTCGAATTTAGTTCCCGTATGTTTAGAATTGTTCATTTTCCGGTGAATGGTAACATCGGAACGTGACGCTATGTAATCGGTAGTAGTTATTTGAATCAGTGTCTGGTTTGATAAACAACAGCTGATAGCGTATCTGTCGTTTGATGTTGCAGCACCAAAGTTCGTTTTTCAGCACTTGCCTTTCATTGTTATGACCAGCAGCTGCACAGTTCATTTCCAGCAGTTGCATTATATCGTAGTATCCAGCAGTTGTATTCATGTTGTTTCACAACGGCGTCGTTTCAATTAGTACGTTTTTTGTTAGTAAAAGACCTTGCAGCAGGTTCCTATTTATCCCAGCTGGTTTCTTTCAACACTACTCATGAACAGTAGAAATTTGTTTCGTTTCCAAATACTGTTCCAATTTGTTGCGTCTGATTTCATTTCATCGATGCGTCTCTTATAGTCGAATTAGATGCTCAGCTAAGAACCTGTTTGAGTAGCGTTAGATTTAGATTATGAAGAAGTTCTAGTAAGGATGCTTTTAAAAGAAAACCGTAAGTTAAAGGATAGGACTATCCCTTGATTAAGATGCAGTGGGTAAGTCACACTGAAAGAGAAATTATGTGGGAAGACGATTATGACTTGTAGAAAAGCTACCCAGATTTCTTCAAGTAAGTGAATTTCGGGGACGAAATTCTTTTAAGGGGGGTAGAATGTAACGACCAGATCTTTTAGAAGCCACAAACTAGAAAGATATGAGATTGAGAGATTACAATGCTATTATATTCAACTCTTGATTGATCGAGTTTCAGATTTTATCTATGTATTGTTTAGCTTTTTATCATTTAAGAGCTAAATTCCAGATAGCAGGAATGAAATTACAGTAGATGTCTAAACAACTCCTACAAGCCAATCGGATCCTTTCTTTTAACTAAAATTGTTCGGTTTTCATATGCATTATTTGGTTTAAAACAGAGCACGCTTCTTTCAGAATTTGGCATATTGAATTGAATGCGTTTCTTCCTTAGGCATTTACAAATCATATAAATAGGATCTTAAGTTGCTTCATGCATCATTATTTTCAAAATCAAATCATATAAAGCGGTGCTCTCTCTCAAGAAGCCGAACAAAATACTTTCAAAGTGTTTTAAACGAAACAGGCGGTGCGTTAGGAGTTGCTGGGTTTCTACCGTGATTTGTGTTCAAGAATTCAGGCAAGTAAACTCTATTTCTTGCTCACTCAGTGAAAGCATATATTCAATTCTGTTTGCATGATTATATGAGATTTTAAAGAAAGGAAGATGGCTTCGGCTGTGCTTCAAGAAAACCAGAGAGTTTATGCTCTCTTTTTATGAAGGTTGCGTTTTACTGTGATTTTAATCCAGAAAGTTTACAGAAAATGGTTTGATGATGTTCTTTCAGATATTTCTTAAGTTTTCTTCAGAAATTCCATCGAAATAGCTTACAAGTAGGTTATTCGATCATTTCCAGAAATTTCTTCAGATATTTTGAATTCTTTAGACAAAGGTAACTTTTGTAATTCATGGTTATCTACATGTTAAGTAGGAGAGCTGGTAGTTTATTTCATCAGCTGGTAGTTTATTTCTCAGCTGGTAATTTGTTCAGCAGCTGGTAATTTTCCTTCAGTTGGTAGTTTGTTCATCAACTACTAGTATTCAGCAGATGCTTTGCTTTCGCAAATTCAGCAGATGCTTTGCTTTCGCAAATTCAGCAGATGCTTTGTAAAATCAGCAGTAGCGACTGGTTGTAGCGACTGAGTTATGCGCTACGACATCGTTTCATTTTATAATTGTTTAAAAGACCTCGCGACTGGATTCTTGTCTTGCGACTGATTCCTATTCGTTGCGACTGGTACTGTTCACCAGCAGATGTATTTCATTTCATTATTTCAGCAGTTTTTTTACTTATTTCTAAGTACTGTTCATTCAGCTGGTATTAGTCTCGCGACTGGTACTATTCATTCAGCTGGTATTAGTCTTGCGACTGGTACTGTTCATTCTTCGTTTTCTTCAGCAGATAACGAAATTTCAGAATTCGATTTTTTATTCAATTCAGAATCATTTCCAAGATTGTATTCGATTTAACTGAAAGATTCAAGTAGCATTTTTATTCAGTTTTCGTTCTCGCAAGCCTTACAGAGAAATCATTTACAGTTCCAGAACATCATTAGACGAGAGAAAACCAGTAAACGTACAGAGAGAAAGAAAATAGATTTTTAGAAAGAAAAGAAAGAGCAGAACGATGTTTTAGAAAATGTTTTAAGTTAGGACAACTAAGAGGGTCCCCAGAGGAAGGGTGAGTGTGCGGCTGACGAACCGTATGCCCTTTCAACAGAGGAAGGATCAGGTGTATAGGTCGACGGATCTATATATCCCTTCACCATGAGCCATAGTGCTAGAAACTGATATCAGGAGTTTGATAAGCGAATTGGACCAAAATGTTTAAAGTGTTGTCATAATTTCAGAAGAGCACAATTGTGATTTTAGTCACAGCTCCAGAATATGTTTAAAGAAAATGTTTTCAGAATTTGATTATGTTTTATGCTTTCAGTTTCTATCAGAATTCTCAGATATAGATATATGTTAGTGCGCTTGTTCATTTCAAAGCGTACGCAGATTTTCAGATTATGTATTCAGCTTTCAGTTCCAGTTTCAGTATCAGTTCTATTGCATGATTTTGCTATTCCAGATTTACCTGCCGAGCCTTTGGCTCACTAGTTTTCATTGAGTGCAAGTAATCAGCAGTAGGAGCTGGAGGGAGATGATCAGAAAGGGAGGATTTGTTTATCGTGGACGTCTTCCATTGTTTCCTTTTAGCATTTGATTTTGATGTACAGAACTTAGTTATAGTGTGTATGTTAGCAGATTTCTAGTTCCTCCTTTTTGTAGAAATCTGTACGAACGTTTGGTGTAAAGATGTATGCGGGTTTACTCATATTTTTATCAGCTGGTGTTTCAGTTCTGCGTGCGTTTTAAGATCAGCAGATGATATAGTTCAGCGTTTTGTTTACCTTCCTGCTGATTTCTTCCATTTGCTATGAAAAGTGTTTATCAGCTGATTTTACTTCCGCTCACTTCATTGTTTCAATTGTTCCGCATTTCAGCAGTAACGAATTGTGTTTATTCGCAATTTAGTCCAGAATTTAGTAACGACTTACATTTTTTGTGTTTATTAAGATCGAAATTTTTGGGTCTTTCAATTCGAACCCCAAATTTCTAAATTTTCTTTGAGAAAAGTCCGGGTCGTTTCATGAAGGAACTAAAGGAACAGATACAAGATATGTTAGAAAATGGGTTTATTAGACCGAGCACTTCACCCTGGGGATCCCCTGTTCTTTTCGTTAAAAAGAAAGATGGGAGTCTGAGGTTATGTATAGATTATCGGGAGCTAAATAAACTAACCATTAAGAATTAATATCCTCTTCCTAGAATTGAGGATCTTTTTGACCAGTTGAGTAGTCTTTTCTAAGATTGACTTGAGATCTCGTTACCACCAGTTAAAGATTAAGGCACCAGATGTTTATAAGACAGCCTTCATAACACGTTATGGTCACTATGAGTTCCTAGTAATGCCTAATGAATAGAGTTTTCCAACCATTCCTGGACCAATTTGTAGTTGTGTTAATAGATGATATCTTAGTGTACTCTAAGACCAGATTTGAGCATGACGACCATTTGAGGACAGTACTTCAAGTTTTGAAGAATAAACAGTTGTTTGCTAAATTCAGCAAGTGGGACTTCTGGTTTCGAGAAATTAGCTTTCTTAGGTCATATTATATCTAAGGATGGATTAGAAGTTGACCCAGCCAAAGTAGAAGCTGTTCGTGATTGGCCAGTACCAATATCTGTTTCAGATATAAGGAGTTTCTTGGGTTTAGCCGGATATCATAGGCGATTTATCCAAGGATTTTATAATATAGCTGTTCCCTTGACCTCGCTAACGCGAAAGATGGTTAAGTATGAATGGACTCCAGAATGTAAAATCAGCTTTGACAAGTTTAAGCAAGCGCTGATAGAAGCCCCTGTGCTAACCATGCCATCTGATCAAGGAAAGTTTGTCATCTATACAGATGCGTCAAAGATGGGTTTAGGTGATGTACTGATGCAGGACCGGAGGGTGATTTCCTATGCTTCCAGACAACTTAAAGATCATGAGAAGAATTATCCTATGCATGACTTAGAGTTGTCAGCTGTAGTTTTTGCCCTTAAGGTTTGGAGACATTATCTCTATGGGGAGAAGTGTGAAATATTCACAGATCATTAGAGTTGTCAGCTGTAGTTTTTGCCCTTAAGGTTTGGAGACATTATCTCTATGGGGAGAAGTGTGAAATATTCACAGATCATAAGAGCCTCATGTATTTCTTCACCCAGAAGGAACTTAATATGAGGCAGAGGAGATGGATAGAGCTAGTGAAAGATAATGATTGCACAATCAGTTATCTCCCAGGAAAAGCCAATGTGGTGGCAGATGCATTGAGTAGGAAATCTATTGGATTAGCTCAGTTCTTAGTCCAGAGACCATTGGCGTATGATATTGAGAAGTTTGGAATAGAAGTAGTGCCCAACGGTAGTGCTATGGTTTTGGCAGATCTCTCCATAAGGTCAAATCTGATAGACCAGATTCGAGAGGACAACCCAAGGATGAGCAACTTCAGAAGTGGGTTAAACAAGATAGAGAGAGAGGCAGTAACCTCTATTTTCCAGAAGAAGGAGTAGTCAGATTTCATGACAGGATCTGGGTGCCTCAGGTAGATATGCTGAGAACAGATCTCATGAAAGAGGCCCATACAGCCCATATTCAGTACATCCAGGCAGTACTAAGATGTATAAGGACCTCCAGAAGTTGTACCGGTGGCCAGGAATGAAGCGAGACATTGCCAGATTTGTCTCTGAGTTTTTGACTTGTCAATTGGTGAAAGCTGATCACCAAAGACCAGCAAGATTATTGAAGCCACTGCCTATTCCAGAATGGAAGTGGGAGTGTGTAGTGATGATTTTGTAGTTGGTCTACCTAAGACTGTTCAAGGATATAACTATTTGGGTTATAATAGACAGACTCACTAAGTCTGCTCACTTCTTACCAGTTAAGACAACCTACAATGTGAGTAGGTATGCAGATTTGTATGTAAGGGAAATAGTGAGGCTGAATGGTGTTCCGGTTTCCATAGTATCGGATAGAGATCCGAAGTTTACCTCAGCTTTCTGGAAAAGTTTGCATAGAGCTATGGGTACGAAGCTCACCTTTGGCACAGCCTTTCACCCTCAGACAGATGGTCAATCAGAAAGGGTGATTCAGATTTTAGAAGATTTGCTTAGAGCATTTATTGTGGATTTTTCAGAAGGATGGGATTTAAAGCTACCATTGTAAGAATTTGCATACAATAACAGTTTTAAAGAATCTATCAGATGGCTCCATATGAAGCTCACTATGGCCGCAAATGTAGAACACCTCTTCACTGGGATGAAGTTGGTGAGAGAGCTGGATTAGGACTAGATGTAGTAGAGCAAACAGCGGAAGCTGTTAGAAAGATAATAGAATGAATGAAAGTTGCTCAAAGTCGGCAGAAGAGCTATGCAGATAATGGGAGAAAAGAGCTGATTTTTGAAATTGGCGATCATGTATTTCTGAGAATTGCTCCAATGAAAGGTGTAATGCACTTTTGGAAGAAAGGAAAGCTGAGTCCAAGATATATTGGACCATATGAGATTTTAGAAAGAATAAGAACGCTAGCTTATCGTTTAGCACTGCCCCAGCAGCTGTCAGCAGTGCATAGCGTTTTTCATGTTTCAGCTTTGAGGAAGTATATTCCTAACCCTTTTCATGTGCTAAGCCATGAGCCGATCCGATTAGCACCAGATTTAAGTTACGAAGAGAGACCATAGAGGATTCTTCTTCGAGAAGTTAGAAAGCTAAGAAACTGTAGTATTCCTATGGTTAAGATACAATGGTCTAACCAATCTGAGCGAGAAGCTACGTGGGTGACAGAAGCTGATATTCTTAATCTTTACCCATATCTGTTTGGTAAGTAAATTTCGAGGACGAAATTTCAATAAGGAGGGTAGAGTTGTAACGCCCCAAAATCCATAGGGCCACATATATGAATCTTATTTATTTCAAGGGTCAAAATGACGATTTAAATGTTAGCATAAGCTATCTTAAGAAAGTTGATTTTACTGATTTCATAATTGAGATACGACGCAGCAAGTTCCAGCAGATGTCACTCCAAGCTCAACTCACGAGCAGGTTTTAGAAATCTATTTAAAATGATTTTTAGTAGAATGAAATGATTTCTTTTTAAAAGGGTTTGGTTGATTTTAAAAATAAAATATTGAGAGGGAATATTTACTAAAATTCATAATTTTAGATAAGGTGTGTCATGCTTGATGATAACACCTCACTTGCCACTAATCCCTCCCATACAAATACCTATTTTTGAAGGAAATATTAATTTCATTTATAGAAAGAAAACTCTTTCTTGTTCTCTAAAATATTTTAAAAAAGCTCGCTGTGATTGCTTGAGGAGGAGGAACTCTGCAAGAACCAACTGCCGTCGTAAAGCTCAAGTTCTAAGGCAAGCCAAAGATGATCTTTGCTGCACCTTTTGAAGCATATATTTATTTTCCTTATTTGATGGATCTGCTTGCCTGTATGTTCAATTCATGTTTAAGTTCATGTTCAAAGAAGATTTACGAATGTTTAAGAAAAGAAAGATTGGGTTCAAAGTTATGTTTCTGCGTCCAAAGTTTTTCCAGAATTCTTTAAGAAATTTAATGATTTTTAAAAGAACCGAGGAGTTCAGATTTGAGTCATGTATGTTTATGAATGTTCTTCTTTCTGGTAAATGGCAACATCTGAATTTGACTCTATGTAATCGAAGATGCTAGTTGAATCAGAAGTTAAGTCTTGTTTGATAGGCAGAACTTGTATCGTAGATGTCGTTCGTGATGTTTCATCACCAAGTTCTTATTCAGACTTCGTTTCTTATGCTAGCGACTAAATTCCATATTTAAATCAGAAGTTTCAAATCAGCTAGTGTTTTCGTTACACATCAGATTTTGGTCAGATTTTACAGTATTAAATACTTTTTTGCTAAGTTGCTTACGCTTATTCATTGACATATGATTTGACCAACTTAGTTGCGTTGACATCTATGTTGACCAAGTTGCAGCTGTTTTACTCCTAAACACTATTTCGTTGGACATATTTGTTTCACGCTAGCTTTACTATTCTATAATCAGACATCTGTTTCTTTGGAAACACTATTCCTACGTTAACATCTGAATCGACCAACGACATCTGTTTCAATGTTAACAATGTATTTTCATAATCAAAATCTGTTTTGCTTTCCAGTACAGTTTCCTACAGAGAAATCTGTTCGCATATCAGCGATCATTTTCCAGTAGTCAAATCAGATACTCAGTAAGTTTTAAAGTGGGAAGCAAGTTTTAAAAGAAGCGAACCTAGTGAGATTTCAAAGAAGAATATCCAAAGATAAGAGTTTAAAGGAGTGAAAGTTTATTTTAAGGATTTATGGCATAGATAACAGACGATCATAAGGAAGGGTGAGTGCCTGGCTGACGAACCAGTGTGCCCCTTCAACAGCTGGATGGATCAGGATACGGATTGACGGATCTGTATACCCCTTCACTATGAGCTATATGCTAGAACTGATATCAGAAGTCATTTGACCAAGTGCACAACGGACCTAAAGAGAGCTTATAAGCCATAAATCATAAAGTTTAAAAAATTAAATAAAGGGATCTGGGTTATTGTCCCCTCATCCAAGTTACAAAAGAAAGTTCAAGAAAGAAAGTTTAAAGAAGTTTACGAAAGAACGTTTATGTTCAAATGATGTTCCTTTAAACTCAGTTATGTAAATGTTCAGATGTCTGCCTGCGTTAAATGACTTTTTTATTACTCATATTTTACTTGTTGAGCCCCTAGGCTCATTAGCTTTTAAAATGGTGCAGGTGAGACAGTTAAGGGTCAAGCGGAATGTGGAAGTTGAGACAGCTGAGTGGTGAAGTGTTTATCTATGGACAGCGTTTTCCGTGTCTTAGCTGTTGTTGTCTTTTATCATAGACATCTGTATTAGATCAATTGTAACAGTAGTAAATTCATATATAATTTCAATGTTGTAATATCGCATTTTCAGTATATATATTAAATTTGTTTTTCCGCAAATTTTCAGTACTTGGCGCAGAACATTGTATGTCAGTTTTGTTTGTGTTTCGAAATCTTTCTAAGTTATAAGCAATACAGCTTATAACAAATTTCCATTTAGCCCTTCTTTTTGTTTCCAAATTTTAATTCACCCCAAATCCGTGATCCCGTGGGTTCGAGCGTCACAACATGGGATCAGAGCAATGTTCCTGAGATAAACACATGCACTGTCAGTTGGATCAGATTTCATCGACCGTTTCTCCAAAGCTGTGAGTTTATTTTTCAGAGCATTGTCTTTAAATTTTTAGCATGTTCTGATAATATTATGTGGTGGATTACGGGCTATAGATTATAAGATGTCAGGAAGAGGAAAAGGTAGAAGAGGTAATCCCTTAGAGGAAACAAGTCCTGATAGTAACGGAAGTATAGCTCAACTCTTGAGGTTGCTGGTAGAGAAAACCGGAAGGGGTAATGGCCAATCTTCTAGCAGTAGAGGACAAAGCCATGATAATCCCCAAGAAAATTTCAGAAGACAAAAGCCGAAGGAGTTTAGTGGTACAATAGATCCATTAGTTGCTGAAAGCTGGATCAAATCGATGGAGGTTATCTTTGAGTACCTCCAGATGCCAGATTTAGATTGGCGTAGGTGTGCTATCTATATGTTAATAGATGACACCGTGATTTGGTGGGAAGCAGCTATGCTATCTGTGGAATTGTTGAATCTTACTTGGGCAGATTTCAAACAAGTATTCTTTGAGAAATACTTTACGGCAGACAAGATGTCCGAATTGAAGAGGGAGTTTCCGACCCTAAAACAGGGGAGTATGATTGTACAAGAGTATGTAAGGGCATTTGGGGGTGTTAATTTGTGCCTTTGATAGGTAACGACCCAGAAGAGAAGTTATGTCACTTTGTGGAAGAATTGAAGCCTATGTTCAAGATGAACGTTAGGCTATCTGTGCCCAAGACTTATAGAGAAGCAGTGGATAGAGCCCTGTGAATTGAAAGAGACTGGAAAGATGTTAATGAAGAAAGGCAGCAGAAGAGACAGGTCTTTCAGCAGAAAGATCAGAGGCCCTTGAAGAAGCAAAATAAGAATCAGCAGAGGCCTCAAGAGCAGAAACCTCTACCGATTCAACACATTAGTGCCATTCCAGCTAGAAATATCATACGAGTGTGTCCTAAGTGTCAGAAGATCCACCCAGGTCAATGCAGACTTTGACAGAACGTCTGCTAAGGTTGCCAGGGCATATCATGAGGAATTGTCCAAAGTCAAGGCAACTGGTGACCAGTAGAGCCTATGTGTTGACAGCTGATCAAGCCAACCCAGACTCGACAGTAGTCACGGGTAAGATTATGATTGCTGGTTTGCCGTCTATATCTTTTATAGATTCAGGAGCTACTCATTCCTTTATAGTAGCCAAGTTTGCTAAGAAGTTACCGATTAAGCCTAACCAAGAAGCTATAGGATTTTGCGTAACAGTAACTTTGGGAGAAGAGTTAGTATCCCATGACTTGTTTCGAGGTTTAGAACTTAGACTTCAAGGGCATTTGATTACTGCCAATTTAATTGTATTGCCGATGCCTGAGTTCGATATGAATTTTTGAGTAGACTGGTTGACTACGTGTGGAGTAGTGATAGACTTTAAACTTCGAACAATAGATGTTAATCCACCCAGAGGAGATCGATTAAAGTTTGAAGCCAATCATGTTTGGAGGATTCCCCCTATTATATCAGCTCTTAAAGCTCAACGCTGTTTGAAGAAAGGAGGGTTAGGATTTTTGGCAAGCTTGTCGTCCTTAGCAATGATTAGGAAGCCCCAACTTTCAGAGGTGGAGGTGCTGAATGAGTTTCCCGAAGTTTTTCCAAAGGATATTCATGGATTACCACAAGACAAAGAACTGGAATTTTCGATTGACTTAGTTCCAGGAGCAGCTCCATTTTCGAGACCACCCTACCGTCTAGCTCCATCAGAGATGAAGGAACTAAAGGACAGATACAAGATATGTAGATAAAGAAAGATGGGGGTCTGAGGTTATGTATAGATTATCGGGAGCTAAATAAACTAAACATTAAGATAAATATCCCCTTCCTAGAATTGAGGATCTTTTTGACCAGTTGAAAGGATCAGTAGTCTTTTCTAAGATTGACTTGAGAACTAGTTATCACCAGTTAAAGATTAATGCACTCGATGTTTATAAGACAGCCTTCAGAACTCGTTATGGTCACTATGAGTTCCTAGTAATGCCTTTTGGACTTACGAATGCTCCATCAGGTTTCATGGATTTAATGAATAGAGTTTTCCAACCATTCCTGGACCAATTTGTAGTTGTGTTCATAGATGATATCTTAGTGTACTCTAAGACCAGATTTGAGCATGTCGACCATTTGAGGACAGTACTTCAAGTTTTGAAGAAAACAGTTGTTTGAAAAATTCAGAAAGTGCGACTTCTGGTTCGAGAAATTAGCTTTCTTAGGTCATATTATATCTAAGGATGGATTAGAAGTTGACCCAGCCAAAGTAGAAGTTGTTCGTGATTGGCCAGTACCAAGATCTGTTTCAGAGATAAGGAGTTTCTTGGGTTTAGCCGGATATTATAGGGGATTTATCCAATGATTTTGTAAGATAGTTGTTCCCTTGACCTCGCTGACGTGAAAGCTGGTTAAGTATGAATGGACTCCAGAATGTCAAATCAGCTTTGACAAGTTGAAGCAAGCGCTGATAGAAGCCCCTGTGCTAACCATGCCATCTGATCAAGGAAAGTTTGTCCTCTATACAGATGCGTCAAAGATGGGTTTAGGTGTTGTACTGATGCAGGACCGGAGAGTGGTTTCCTATGCTTCCAGACAACTTAAAGATCATGAGAAGAATTATCCTACGCATGACTTAGATTTGTCAGCTGTAGTTTTTGCCCTTATGATTTGTAGACATTATCTCTATGGGGAGAAGTGTGAAATATTCACTGATCATAAGAGCCTCAAGTATTTCTTCACTCAGAAGAAACTTAATATGAGGCAGAGGAGATGGCAAGAGCTAGTGAAAGATTATGATTGCACAATCAGTTATCACCCATGAAAAGCCAATGTGGTGGCAGATGCATTGAGTACGAAATCTGTTGGATTAGCTCAGTTCTTAGTCCAGAGACCATTGGTGTATGATATTGAGAAGTTTGGAATAGAAGTAGTGCCCAACGGTAGTGCTATGGTTTTGGCAGATCTCTCCATAAGGTCAAATATGATAGACCAGATTTGAGAGGACAACCCAAGGATGAGCAACTTCAGAAGTGGGTTAATGAAGATAGAGTGAGATGCAGTAACCTCTATTTTCCAGAAGAAGGGGTAGTCAGATTTCATGACAGGATCTGGGTGCCTCAGGTAGATACGCTGAGAACAGATCTCATGACAGAGGCCCATACAGCCCCATATTCAGTACATCCAAGGAGTACTAAGATGTATAAGGACCTCCAGAAAGAAGCGAGACATTTCCAGATTTGTCTCTGAGTGTTTGACTTGTCAATTGGTGAAAGCTGAACACAATATACCAGCAGGATTATTGAAGCCACTGCCTATTCCAGAATGGAAGTGGGAGTGTGTAGGGATGGATTTTGTAGTTGGTCTACCTAAGACTGTTCAAGGATATAACTCTATTTGGGTTATAATAGACAGACTGTGACGCCCAATCCTCATGGGAATCACGGTTTAAAGAAAAGGAAATAAAAGGAAAATAGAAGGGCTGAATAATAAATAGAACAAGCTGTATTGTCTTGCTCAAAATAAAATCAAAGTACAGCCGTTGGCGCCAAGAAATTAAAATCAGATTTCATTACAATTTCGAAGTACAAAATGCGAAGTCGCGATATTACAACTACTGAACTCTATTTGAATTCATCTTTGTTGTAACGGATCTCAATACATATTTGACTAAGATCATAAACAACAAAAATAGCAAAATACAAAATGAACATCGCGTAAACGCAGGCCTTCGATAAACACTAACACGTCGCAACTAGTTCAAACTCCACCTCCCATCTGCTCCGGTGCTGACTCACCTGCACCAAGAAAGCTAGTGAGCCTAGGGGTTCAGCAAGCAAAACTGAGAGTAACAAGCACAATATGCAGATGTAAAACATAAGACATCACAGTTTAAAGGAATTCGTAAAACATTCATCATAAACTTCTGTTCTGGGATTAAAATCAAATCCCAGCGTTATCGTTTTCATTTGACTTATGGCTCAAAAGCTCTACTTAGGTCCGTTTTGCACCTGATCAAGTGACTCTGATATCAGCCTTAGCGTATTATTCGTGGTGAAGGGGAAACTGACATCGGGACAGCTGCTCACCCCTCCATGGTGACCGTCTATTATCTAAGCCATAAATCCTTAAATTGAAACTTTCTTCCTTTAAACACTTACTGAACGAACTCAAATCTTAACATCGGGGTTCAATTCATTTTAAAACTCATACTTCCTTAAAAAGTCATTTTAACTGAGCATCCAGCTGAGACATAGGTAATCAGTTGTTGGCAAGAAAACCAGTCGATGTGAACTGTAGATCGGTCGATGGATATATATCGGTGGTCAACACGATTTATCGGGTCAACGGAGTAACATTAGAACAACCAGTCGTTGGTTCAAGAACAACCAGTCATTGGATGGGGACAATCAGCAGTTGAAAGAAAACCAGACGTTGGATGTGAATCAGTAGTGAGGTACTTAGGGGAAAGAATCAGTCGCAAGAGAAACCAGTCGCAAGCAACAGTAACCAGTCGCAAGCAAAACCAGTCGCAAGCAACAGTAACCAGCTGATGGTTATGAAATGCGATATGAACAGTAAACCAGCTGATGGTTATGAAATGCGATATGAACAGTAAAACAGCCAATGGTTATGAAATGCGATAACGTCACGAACAAAATCCACAATATTAGAATTCACCTATCAAACCAGACTTAGTTCTGGTTCGACTAGCATTTCCAACTTCGTGGAGTCAAATCCGGACGCTGTCATTCACCAATGAAGATAAGAACATCATAATTTTCATGAGTTGGAATCTGAGATACTCAGTGTTTCAAAATCAACATCATAAACTCCGTAAAATACCGTTTTAGTTCCAAACATGCACTCACTGTGAACCCAATCATTAAACTTGCAATTCAATATCAGCAAAATATGAGCAGAGGCTGATATTAAACATAACATAGGCAAGAAATTTCAAAACGAAGTAAAAACAATACATATACTTTCATGGTGTAGCAAGAATCAGATTTACTTGCCTCAATACAGGAGAACACAAAAACACAGCAGGTCTAGCAGCAAGTCTCTCCAAGCACCACAGCGAGTTTCCTATGGTTTCTTTGATGAAAAATAAAGATTTTTCTTACAAACATTGAACTTATAGTCCATGTACCCTAGGCATGGGAGTCTGACTTGGAACAGGGGAAAAGCACTTGAGTAGGCATGGTATTTCACACCAACTACTCCAGAATTTATTAAAAATTCCCTGTCACTATTTTAATTTGTTAAAACGATACTCTCATTTTAATAAAAGCCATACTCCCATTCGAAATTCATTTTATTTTCAACCTCCAAATTACCCAGCGGATGTTTGGAGTAATAGCTGATCAGACCCTGCACCACGTCTCGCATCTTGAAATTAAGAAGTCAGCTTTTCAATCAAACAAACAAGCTGAAATCTGGAATTAGAAATGAATCCTCGAATTATAAAGATGAGAAGTTGTGGTCCTATGGATTTTGGCGCGCTACAACTCTACCCACCTTATAAAAATTTCGTCCTCGAAATTTACTTACCGAACAAATTTGGGTAACGACTACGCATATCAGATTCCGTCTCCCACCTTGAAATTAAGAAGTCAGCTTTTCAATCAAACAAACAAGCTGAAATCTGGAATTAGAAATGAATCCTCGAATTATAAAGATGAGAAGTTGTGGTCCTATGGATTTTGGCGCGCTACAACTCTACCCACCTTATAAAAATTTCGTCCTCGAAATTTACTTACCGAACAAATTTGGGTAACGACTACGCATATCAGATTCCGTCTCCCACGTACCTTCTCGTTCGGTTTGATTCGACCATTGAACTTTAACCATTGGGATTCTGCGGTTCCTCAACTTTCTAATTTCCCTAAGAAGAATCTTCTCAGGTCTCTCTTCATAGCTTAAATCCGGTGCTAAATTTATTGGTTCAATACTCAATATGTGCGATGGGTGGGGAACGTATTTCCTCAATGCTGATACATGGAATACATTATATACTGAAGATAGATGCGGCGGCAGTGCTAATCGATAGGCCA
>KV009371.1:68028-80922 GCA_001598015.1 Dorcoceras hygrometricum | reverse complement strand
TGGCTCCGGGATCACAATTCCGGACTTGCCCATCGGATCATGGTAAGAGCGTCTAGCAACATCTCCCCATGATCCCCTAGGTATCACTGATAGTGCCTGCAAGAACCAGTTGGTCGTGGTTAGCGTACAGTACGGTCCTTTCAATCCATATATCCCGATCGGATCAACGACCATTGGTAAATCGAGAGTCGCTATAGATCCGATAGCTATGCATACATCTTGGAGATCGAATAGTGACATCGCGAGTGTAACTAGGTAAACACATTTACCTAAAACACTTCTAGTACTATGGCCAGAGATTTATACACTATTATCCCCTCAGATAGCATAGGATATCCACGCATGTCTGCGAGCGGTGAATCCTCGACAACGATGCATCGACTCATACATGCATCGGGGTCTCACCCAATCCCGACGCCTTATGACCCCAAGTGAGTCGGCAAACGGGTCAAAGTGAGACGCCTATCATGTAGAGTCTCAATGACGTTTCGAGTCGTGAGGACTAATCAGTACAACCAAGACCTCGGACTTATCCACTCGACAAATGGTAACCACTTGGAAAGTCCGAAGGAGGGTAGTTCGATAGATCACCAGGTCACTATCTATCTGCATGCTCAAAACATCACAATGTTCCCTACCAATGAAACATGGTACTTTGCATCACAGATACTAGTCTCTAACTCGGGCGGCCTTATCCTCATTTTGATGGCCCAATCGACTAGGAACATGTTCAGAATACACAGTGACTATTAGATGTGTTTCATGATAGCCGTCATACCCACTATCACATCTAACATACACTTAGGTGTAGTCTAGGTCTTTACTCAACGTAATTGTTAATCATTATACACACAATGAAAGTAAAAAGTGCCATTCAAATAAATGCGAATATCATATATAAAGATTGTCATATACAAGAGTCTATAAACCCACACGCCACAAGTTGGCTAGTTGGGCATCTACTCTAACATTTCAAACATCCGTACATACTCCTGCATGGTCAGGCTTCCTTGTTTCAAGGTTATAAACTCCCTTTTAAATTCACACTACTTGTCTGCTGTGAAGTATTGTTCGAAGAACACTTGCTCAAATTCTGTCCAAGTAAGATTCAACAACTCCACAGATAACTTGGCTCCTTCCCAAAAAATCATGGCGTCATCTGTCAACATGTATATAGTGCACCTAGGCCTATCCAAGTCTGTCATTTGGAGGTACTCGAAGATAAGCTCCATTGACTTGATCCAGCTTTCAGCAACTAAGGGATCTGTTTACCACTAAAATCCTTCAGCTTCTACCTTCCGAACTTTTGATAGGATCAATATGGCACGAAAACAGGCCTAGGAGTTCAAAAGGGGGGGGGGGATTGAATGAACTCCTTGGTATTTTATAAATTTTCGAAACCTTTTAAAACAATTTTACAAGCAGCCACTTAACTTAAATCCGTGTTACCAGATTTAAGGATCTCAGTCCAAACGCTGATTTCTTGGTTAACAAAATATGTGCGGGAAGAAGCCAATCAATCAGTGAACATTTAAAGCAGTAAATAAATGCGATAAAGTAAAAGTTTAAGGGACAAGAGATTTGTTTATGGAAATTCGGATATAAATATCCTACCTATCCCCTTCTTCCTTTTCAGGAAGGTTCCACTAGAAGATTTTACTTTTACAGTCCTTCTGCAACCACCCAGTCACCGAGCCTTGCTCCAGGTGAACTCCTAGCAACACCAACCAAAGTGCAGACGCAGCTGCTGTTTACAACACCTAATATTATCTTTTCAAACGGCTTTGTGAAGCACGTTTGTTACAGACTCAACGATGAATAATAACAGTGAGTACAAATCTATTGAGACTGGAAATCTTCTGGTTTCTAAGCAAACAAAAGCGATTCAACAGGTGAGCCAGAAGATGACTCGAAGGCAATGTCTGTGAAAATCAACACTTGTGTTCTTCGAGTTTGTGAGATTTTGAGAGGTAACTTCGACCCTACTTCGATCTAGACCACCATGAATCCCCTAGGAACCTCTAGAACCGACATAACTCTTGGAAATTACCATGACCGAAGCCTTAAGGGAAGGAAGCAAAACATGTTAAAAATCGTGAAACTCATGCATGAGGTATGATCAAAGGTACAAAGATCCGAAACTTTCACAACAAATCCATGCATAATTTTTATAAAACAGTCTATTATGATTTAAATGGTGAGCAAGGAAATTGATATCACAGGCCTGGGTTGAAGAAAACGTTGATCTACGAGGTACGGACGTCGTAGGTGCGAGATCGGGGCACCGCCGGAATTGGATCACCAAAATTCACCAACTATGGAGAAAATTCGAAACTTTGTGCTGTGGGAAAGGAGGGCGACGAAAATTTGAGGAAAGTAGGGAGTGGAGGCTATGACTTGGGTAGAAGTTGATTAAATTTGGGATTGAAAAGAAAGAATGTGCCAAAAGTGCCCCCTAAAACTTTAATTAAGGAATTTAAAAGGATTTTTACATGCTTACCCCTCACTTAAGTCTCCAAGTTGATTAAAACTCTAAACCAAGCTTTTAAAGCTCCTAATTTTCGAAATAAAGGCCCTATAAAATTTTAAAATACCTTAAAACTCAATAAAACAGCCCATATAGGCGAAAATCGGGTTCCCCTCCAAAATAATTATAAAAATCCTAATTTCCAAAAATATTTGCTTAAAATAAAATAAATTCATTCTTAAAATCTCATAACCCAAAAATCTCAATTATCTTCTTTCCGGTCGACCCTAATCTCGTCCACACGTTCGTAGCTCAAGCAGACTGAAAAACAACACATGCATACCATGCAGCATAAAATCATAAATAAATCTATAATAAGGCATGTAATTATCTAAAAATATTTTCCCCCTAGTCATACACACATTTCTACGTAGTCCGAATTTCGGGATGTTACAATCTCCCCCCCTTATAGAATTTCGTCCCCGAAATTAAGTTACGAACCGATAGCAATTCTGGAGGCATCACGCACACCAAAACCCTATCACAAAAATCTAAGTGCATAACTAAGCGTCTAAATTTTAAAACCTAAGGCCAAAACTCATGCAAGGCTAAAACATGCATCATGCAAACATAACATAAATACTAAACTAAAACTCACAGACTGGTAGTGCGACTTCTGAGCTCCACGCAGCAGGCAAGTACCCCACCAGAACCACCGCTCTGATACCAACTGAAACGAACCAGACTCTAGAAATTCTTTTTTAAAAACATGTGCGGAAGCATAAAATTAAACATAACGAATGGCTCGTTCCATTCTAACACATTTCTAAACCACTTTCTCAAAATATTTTAAGCATAAATAAATGAATATTTGAAAATATTAAAAACATCCAACATCGTAAAATCATCGAGTAAAAAGAATACTGAAAGCCAACATGTTTAAAAACTAGTATCTAGACTGCAACATGACAAAACTGAATCATAAAGGCGGTCACAGGGTACTGCTGCGACAGACGCTCAGAGATCCTCACCGCAAGTCGGAATATACTCATCGATAGGATCATCACCTGCACCATTTAAACCTAGTGAGCCTAGAGGCTCAGCATGCTCTATCGTAATACATAACAAAGTACATAATAATAAAATCGCATGCAAGCACACACTTGTACTAAAATAGCGTTCAAAACATGAATGCGTTCATGATCTTAAAACATTGCTATATATATTTCATATCGTACATACGTAACATAAACATACATAAGGCATGAGATAACATAACATGAAAAAAGTATGAGTCGTATCAGTGAATGTGAGCGGGCGTGTGACTGATCAGTCGAAATAACCAACGTACGTGGCGGTGTGGTTCACCCGACCTCGAGCCAGGATCCCTATATGTCACACCTCTATGGATGCCACTTCACCATGATATCAACACATGGATCCATAAGCTCATAATCATACATTAAAACAGGGGATCCTCGGGCCTGGCTATCCGGCTAGCTCCCATCATTAAACTTTGCAACATCACTTCAATTCCTCGGGTTTTATCTTAAAAAGAGACATGCCTGATCATTTCATAAAATCTCATGATGCGTGCATTTCTTAAAATCATGCAATTTAAAAGCTTAGCTCATCAATGTATATTTAATCATTTCCTTTAAAACATTTACGTACATAGAATACTACATATATAATTAAATATACACCTACGGGCTTCTATATTTTTCTACTTCGGTCAAGGATTGGTTCAGGAGTCTGGCCCACTACTTCTAGACTAAATATCACCCTTCAATTAGTCGATGAAACGAATGTTCATCCCCTTTAAACATTTTTTCCTAATTTAATTAAACATTGACTTATAATCAAGACTAATTTTGACCAATTAAAATCAATTTTGACTTCTTAAAAACAATTTGGACTCATTAAAATCGATTTTGACTTTTAAAACAATTTAAACAATTTTGATCTCAAAAGCCGATTTTGACCAAAATACCGATTTTGACCAAATTAAATTCTAAAAACGATTTTGACTCCTATAAAATTCCAAATGCCCTAATTTGACTAAAACCATAAAATTAGGCATAACTAAAATTATTTAAAAGGTTTGACTCAATTTTGAAACTTCTGGCTATTTTCTTTAAATTGGACCTTCGAAATTAAAATAACAGGTCCATAAATAAAATAACTTGACCCCATTTTAAAATATTTGACTCGGGACTCGAAGAACCGATCCGGTCCAACCGAACCAGCCAAAACCGGTTCAGTTAGACCGAACCATAGCAACATAAACCCTAAACCAAAAATCCCACACACCCTAACAAACTGCCGCCGCGACCAGCAGTCACTTCTCACGTTCGTTCTCCCTGATCCGGACACCACTGCCCAAGAACTTCCTTCTGGACCACCCCCAGGTCCGGACGGTTTTAACGTGACCGACCGTGGCTCAAACCGTGGGCTAACCAGGGAGAACTGGTCGCTGCAATTGGGCGCTCCAGCCATGCTGCACCGTCGCGACCACCTTCTAGTATTCGCGTTCGTTCTCCCTTCTCCGGCCACCAATACCGGATCTCTTATGAATTGACCATCCCCAGGTCCAGGCGGTTCTAACGAGACCAACCATGGTCCAAACCATGGGCTAACCATGGAAAACTGATCGAGAGAAGTAGGTGCATCAGCCATGCAGCGCGACGCATCACCTCGACCTCTATGGCTTTCCCTGGTTCACCCGACCACTTAGACACTTTCCTACTTTGATATAGACCACCATGAGTCCCCTAGGAACCTATAGAACCGAGCCATAACTCCTGGAAATTACCATGACCGAAGCCTTAAGAGAAGGAAGCAAAACATGTTAATTATCGTGAAACTCATGCATGAGGAATGATCAAAGGTACCAAGATCCGAAACTTTCACAACAAATCCATGCATAATTTTCATAAAACAGTCTATTATGATTTAAATTGTGAGCAAGGAAATTGATATCACATGCCTGGGTTGAAGAAAATGTTGATCTGCGAGGTACGGACGTCGTAGGTGCGAGATCGGGGCGCCGCTGGAATTGGATCACCAAAATTCACCAACTATGGAGAAAATTCGAAACTTTGTGCTATGGGGAAGGAGGGGGACGAAAATTTGGGGGAAGGAGGGAGTGGAGGCTATGGCTAGGGTAGAAGTTGATTAAAATTTGGGATTGAAAAGAAAGAATGTGCCAAAAGTGCCCCCTAAAACTTTAATTAAGGAATTAAAAAGGATTTTTACATGCTTACCCCTCACTTAAGTCTCCAAGTTGATTAAAACTCTAAACCAAGCTTTTAAAACTTCTAATTTTCGAAATAAAGGCCCTCTCAAATTTTAAAAACCTTAAAACTCAATAAAACAGCCCATATAGGCGAAAATCGGGTTCCCCTCCAAAATAATTATAAAAATCTTTCGGAAAATATTTGCTTAAAATGTTGATTAAAACTCTAAACCAAGCTTTTAAAACTTCTAATTTTCGAAATAAAGGCCCTCTCAAATTTTAAAAACCTTAAAACTCAATAAAACAGCCCATATAGGCGAAAATCGGGTTCCCCTCCAAAATAATTATAAAAATCTTTCGGAAAATATTTGCTTAAAATAAAATAAATTCATTCTTAAAATCTCATAACCCAAAAATCTCAATTATCTTCTTTCCGGTCGACCCTAATCTCGTCCACACGTTCGTAGCTCAAGCAGACTGAAAAACAACACATGCATACCATGCAACATAAAATCATAAATAAATCTATAATAAGGCATGTAATCATCTAAAAATATTTTCCCCCTAGTCATGCACTCATTTCTACGTAATCCGAATTTCGGGATGTTACACAGTCTTTCCAGTTCCCCCAGTTGAAGCAGACTACTACAGAGTCTATGTGATGCAGGAAGAGGAGGCTGACCCAGACACGACACTGATCACAGGTAACCTTGCATTTCACACTTCAGATCTTAAGAAATTGAGGAAATAATACCGTGGTATTTCTTGATTTTGATTCATTGTGGGTTGTGAAGAGTGAGATTAGTGTTTTGTGCATTCTTAATAACTATCGCACGTAGAGTAGTTGTGTTAGGAGTAGCCACCAAAGCTTTAGTCGATTCAGGTGCGACACACTCCTTTATTTCGGAGAATTTTGAACGTCGGATGGACATTTCTCAGGATAGTTTTTCAGAGCAATTAGTAGTGACGAACCCATCAGGAGAGGAGTTACGTACAACAAGAATCGTCAGGAACCTTGAGATGGTGCTGCAGGAATGCACAATATTCGTCGATTTGATCATATTCCCGATTCCGGAGTTTGAAATCTTTCTCGGGATGGACTGGTTGTCTGGCTACCAGGCAGTAATTGACTTTCAGGACAGGACAGTGCAACTTAGATCCTCTATAGGGGAGTCTTTTTTTTCGCAACAGTACAATGCACGAGGAAGCCTCGACTCATATCGTTCTTACAGGAGAGGAAGCTCATTAAGGATGGATGCTCATCATTCCTAGCAAGCATTATGGCGAATACCTTACCATTGCTAGAACGAGAATACGCAGAAGTTTTCCCCGAGGACATTGCTAGAGTTCCACCGGAGCGAGAGGTGGAGTTCTATATTGAGTTGCTGCCAGGGACTATGCCGATATCTAAGGCACCATATCGGGAAATTGGCACTTCAACGGGAAATTGGCACTTCAACGGTTGAACGGCTACGGCCTCCTAATCCGGTACACGACCGTAATCTCAATTCCTTAGTTGGTTTGCACTAGAAAACAAACGAAAGTTTCACAGACGGAATCTCCATTCCGAGATGGTCAGAAAAAATTCCGACAGCGACGACAGGCGCGTAGGTGTCGGCGGCGGGCGGCGACGTGCCGGCGGCGGCAAGGGAGGAGAGGAAGGGAGAAATATTTGCTGAATAGCTTTTGGTGTGTTTCAAACGATACCCCAGGACCCTATTTATAGATTTATCATGGGCTTAAACCAAGTTAATGGGATTGGGTTGGGCCCAGGCCCAGGTGTACATTGGTTTCAATTACATCGTTGTGGCTTCATCATAATCACGATCGATGATCAGAACGGACTGATGGTCCCAGAAATAGGATCAATATGCGTATAGGAGTTCAGAAGGGGGGGTTGAATGAACTCCTTTCGATTTTAGATTTTCGAAATTCTTTTAAAATGTTTTACAAGCACTGCTTAAATTAAGTCAGAGTTACCAGACTTAAGGATCTCATTTTAATGCAAATCTCTCGGCTATCTAAAATAGTGCGGAAAGAAGCCGATCGATTTGTGAACAGATAATAATAAATAAAGTGCAGAATATAAAAGATAAGAGTTCAGGGATTTGTTTCTGGAAGTTCAGATATTAATATCCTACGTCTCCCGTTCTTCCTCCTCGGAAGATATCACTAGAAGATTTGATTTGTACAGGCCTTCTGCCACACCCGATCACACAAGCCTCACTTGTAAGAACTCCTAGTATCTCCACAACAATCCACGCAGACACAACTGCTGGTTTACAACACTTATCAATATTTTCAAACGGCTTTTTGAGAAACCCGTTTGTTACAGACTCAAATGATTTAACAGTGAATACAATGCTATGGGTACTGTAAATTTTCTCTGGTTTCTAAACACAGAAACTCGAGTCAAAAGATTGAACCAGAGAATAGACTCGAATGTTTATCTATGAAAATCAACAGTAATGTTCTTCGAGTCTTGTGAGCTTTTTGAATATATTCAACAGATAGAAAGCTCTGGGGAGTATTTTGACAGCGTGACCGCGATGATAATGATGATAGCCCTTTCTTCAATCCAGCTTCAGGTATTTATAGGCTTCATCCAACGGTCTTAAATGCTTCAAAGGAAAATAAATCCCGTTTGAATCTCAGTGAAAATTGTACGCCGTAAAACCTGCTCCACTAAAAGGTAAATTGCCCATTGACAGAGCCAATTTGTCGTATAACATTTTTGTGCAAACATTGAAAAACGGCCTCCGTACATTACTATTTACCCAAAATAGTATCTATGCTGTCTCCTCAATTTCAGGCAATTATTCGATTCTACGTATCTTTTCCATTGTGAGTATACAATCGTATTTGAATCAATTTGAACTTGCGCCTGGAATTATTTATCTTACCTAGCTCCAAATTCCTTCGTCGTTTGCAATGTTGCGACTGGAAAATGTTTAAATGTATGCACCGACTGGTTTCCTTTATACCACGTGCGTTTTTCCAGCGATTGGTTCTTTATCAAATCCAACGACTGGTTAGTTAAAACGCTGACGTTTTAACTTATCCATACGACATCGTTTTGCTAAAAATCATCGTCTGGTTAAATATAACACTGTAGCTCTCGTCTGGTTCTACAAACCATCAACTGATAAAGCCACGTTACTGCGTCTGAATTACCCAACGACTAGTCAAACTCTTTACTGTAGCTTCCGTCTGGTTCACTGTTTCCTGCGTCTGGTTCTGTTATCCACAGTAGACTGCGACTGTTTCTAAAGCATTGTAGCTTGCGTCTAGTTCACTGTTTCTTGCGTCTGGTTCTGTAATCCACTGTAGACTGCGACTGGTTCAACAAATTACTGTAGCTCTCGTCTGGTCGACTGATTTCAATACGCTGTCGTTTTGACTTATTCAAACGCTTTCGTTTTGCAGTCTTTACACTAACACTCAAATACTTGTGTCTGATACACTGTTCCCTTCGTCTGAATATCACAACCCTGTCGTCTGGATCCTTTCTTACTGTTATCAACGTCTGTATTTCTTGTCTTATTTTGTTATCACCAAAACTAATAAATTTTATCCTAACAATTTTCCACTTTTTGGTGATGACAAAACCTAGCAGCCGAGATAAATAAATAAGCAAAACTAAATTGCATAACGGACTGCTAGAACGCAAGAATTCCATTGATTGAACATTAAATACAAGTACAAAAGATTTGTACAAGTTCTATCTTGACTAATAACATCTTCTCCTCTTATATGCTCCACTCCTACTCAGCCTTCTTTCTCTCCTTGCCCTGTCTCTTTCTCTTTCAGCATACAAAGAATCCTCATTCCTCATTCTCTCCAGAATTGCTCTGTCTGCATTTTCAATATCTGCCTGTGTAGGCTCCGTTAATCTCACAGCATCACCAGTTCCTTCACTATGATGAACAGGAGTAGGTAGAGGGCGGCGGCGGCTGATTCCTTCCCCTTTTCTGGCATCACCGCTACGAATGTAGTCGACGAGATTGCCAATTTGGGTGGAGAGGCTTAGAAGTCTGCTGATATTTTTGCTTGGAATTCTAAATTTTCACTTTTTATAGCAGCAACCTGCCCGTCCAATAAAATAATTTTAGCATCGACTGCGTTGATCGCCTTCCTGATTTCCAGTGAAGCGGTATCAGCAGTGACACCTTGGGTCATAACATTTTTCTTCAATTCGTTGAGCCGAAGTATCTGAAGATCATCATTATTTTTGCCTTCTTGTCGAGCACCCTGGATCAGATTTCGGAAGTAGTCATTTCGAAATCCCAGAGTGTTGTGAAGACCTTGCTCAACAGTGCGGAGTCTAGATAAAATATTACTATGAGCAGTATCCACACACTGTGATAGAGAACTTTTCAGATTATCCAGAAGAGGAGAGAGATCAACAGTAGAAGCTGGGAGTGAATTTGAGCCTCCGCAGTGTCAGTCCAGGGGAAAATCAATGGTATCAAAATTCATTTGAGAATCACTAGACGAAACTAGAAGACCTTGACGCTGAGGAATAGGTGGAGGAGACTCTAGACTCTCAACAGAATACAATTCCTCCTCCAGTGCATTAGTAGAAACAACTGGTCCTAAGTCAAACTGTAAATTGCCTTCAAAAGAATCAATCTCTTGCAAAATTGGTGAGGGAAAACGATAAACTGTATCACCATCTGAAGAGCTTAGCTCAATCTCTGAGTCTGTCTGTACACTAGAACCACTGAAAAATCCAACAAATGTATCTGTACATACACCCTTCTGAAAATCACTAAGAAGGTAGTCTGGAAGTCTCTCAACACCTAAATTATACACAATTATCTCTCGGCAACCGGACCGTAAACAACCAAACATACTGTAGCGGATAATCTCCGTACAACATTGCGCCACGCCCAAGTCTTAATCAATGATGGGGCTGCTCCCCAATACTGGACTGGCTCAATAAAGAAACCATGTGGCACAAAATCTGTATCAACCACGCTTTCTGGCACTTGTCTTTTATTTACAAACAATGAGAGTTTTCAGCTACTTCTCCAAAAGTCAGGACCCTGAATGGGTGTCCACACACCATCGATTTGAACCATTGGTCGCACCCAACATGTGGATTTGGCCAGGGAGAAGAATTGTGAGAGGACAGCACCACTTCCAACAGAGTCATCAAAGAAGGTAGAGGAACAGGATTGCTCCAGAATTAGTCCATGTTCTTTATGTTGTGTTAGGAGAACTTCTAGAGATTTCGAGTGGGCAGTAGACAAAAGATCAATTATTTGAGACGCTGTTGCTGTCCACGGCTTCCCAGGAACAAGGTATTTTTGATGATATTCCAAGAACTTCCTAAGCAGCAGCTCCCTATATTTGGCAAGAATATAGACTCTCCTCCTTACAGCCATGTCCAGTGAATCGGTTTCCGCCCATTCCAACATTAATTTCTCCTTCTCTTTCAGAATCTTCAAACTGTCAAGATCAGATAACTGATTTAAAGAGAAAGAATGAAAGAATTCAACGACGTCCTGCATAACCTTGTTACGCAACTGGACCAAAAAATCAACATCTCCGCAAATCAACTCTACCCTTTCCCTTGATGGATTCCCTCTAACAGGCTCATCTTCTTCCAGTATTTCTTTCCCCTTATCATGTATTGAAATGCGGGGAAGACTGGCATAATACAGATCACGTTCTTGAACCTCATGAATGTTTATAGATTCACCAAGCTGTATCTTAGTAATCTCGACGGCAGTAACAGACGGCAACATCATGTCCTCAGAGATTTGCATCAATAGATCGTCAATGGACATGTGCTCCTCAGTCTGTGCGTGCTGCCAATTGCTTTCTCACCAGACTTATCATCACCAATACTTTTGCTGCCACCAGCTTCTGGTACTGTCCTTGTCTCATCAAACACTGGCAGCTCCTGATTGTCTACATCAAAATCTATTTCATCCTCGGAATCTTGGTTCTCTTGATCCGCAGTCTCAAATTCTTCATCGAAAGCCTATCAAACAAAGTTTCAATCCTATCACCTCTTTCAACATCTGAATCCTTAATGACTAAGTCCAGTTGAGCAAGGACTTGTTCAATAGATGCGTCTGCATCCCCAGTCGTAGCCACAGCAATTGATGCAATTCCTAATCCCCAACTGGTTCTCGTTCACCAGTCACAACCTCTGCGACTGGTTGTTCAGACGTAGTGCTAACACCAACTGGTTCTTCAACCGGTAATCTTTTAGCGGCAACTGGCTTGCCCTTGGCTGTCCTCTTCTTCTTGACAATTGGGGCCACCTCAGCATCACCAGCCGCTGGTCGCTTCTTTGTTACACCCTTCTTCTTCGTAGGGGTACGCTGTTGGGGATCCGGATCCGCCCCCCGGCGAGGCAGCGGAAGAACATAGAATAAACAGCCGGGAGAAGATCAATACGAAAAATAGAATTCAAAATTCGACATACATAGGGGGTTCAAAAACCACTACCTTGCTGGCACTTGTGCCTGGCTCCAACCGTAGTTACAATAACGTCGGCTCTTCTCGGTTGACTGCGGTAGATATCGCCAATCCGGTCCACGACTAGAACCGAGACTCCTTCGTCAACCTGCACTAGAAGCACTGACGAATTCTGCACGAACGGATTCTCCTCGTCGAGTTGGCCGGAAACGAATTTCCGGCGACGACGGGCGGCGGCGGCGGCTAGTGGGAGAGAGGAGGGGCGGCGCAATTTAGGGTTTTTGGGAGTTGTGTCAAGTGTTAGGTTTAGTCTATGTTTAGGCTTAATTAAATAAGCTTAGGTGTTGGACTTGGACCGGCCCAACGGGCCCGGGTCCAACGATGAACATTCAGTTCATCTCCACCACCGAGACTTCACCGTAACTCATATCGCCGATCAGATCGGACGGATCGACTCAGTTTCCAAAACTGAATATTATGATCTGAAAAACCATTTTTCAGAACCCCAGTGCAAAATGACCGTTTTGCCCCTCAACAGCGGGAAACCCCGGTTTGACCCCTGTTGACTTTTAGGAAGTCGCACTCCCCAAAATCCTCTCCTCGCGCTCAACACATTGAGTTGAGTATCCGTGCGAGAATCTCGAATCTAGTACTTGTGTGACCCTCAATGGTTCAGGGATACAGCTAGCCGTGGGCCCACAACCATTGCGGCTCCGGAATCACAATTCCGGACCTGCCCAACGGATCATGGTAA
>KV009371.1:27843-55190 GCA_001598015.1 Dorcoceras hygrometricum | reverse complement strand
AGTACTTGTGTGACCCTCAATGGTTCAGGGATACTGCTAGCCGTGGGCCCACAACCATTGCGGCTCCGGAATCACAATTACGAACTTGCCCAACGGATCATGGTAAGAGCGTCTAGCAACATCGCCCCATGATCCCCTAGGTATCACTGATAGTGCCTGCAAGAACCAGTCGGTCATGGTTGGTACGGTCCTTTCAATCCATATATCCCGATCGGATCAACGACCATTGGTAAATCGAGAGTCGCTATAGATCCGATAGCTATGCATACATCTTGGAGATCGAATAGTGACATCACGAGTGTAACTAGATAAACACATTTACCTAAAACACTTCTAGTACTCTGGCCAGAGATTTATACACTATTATCCCCTCATATAGCATAGGATATCCACGCATGTCTGCGAGCGGTGAATCCTCTACAACGATGCATCGACTCCTACATGCATCGGGGTCTCACCCAATCCCGACGCCTTGTGACCCCAAGTGAGTCGGCAAACGGGTCAAAGTGAGACGCCTGTCATGTAGAGTCTCAATGACGTTTCGAGTCGTGAGGACTAATCAGTACAACCAAGACCTCGGACTTATCCACTCGAAAAATGGTAACCACTTGGAAAGTCCGAAGGAGGGTAGTTCGATAGATCAACAGGTCACTATCTATCTGCATGCTCAGAACATCACAATGTTCCCTACCAATGAAACATGGTACTTCGCATCGCAGATACTAGTCTCGAACTCGG
The DNA here is from genome assembly GCA_001598015.1 of Dorcoceras hygrometricum. NCBI lineage: Eukaryota > Viridiplantae > Streptophyta > Magnoliopsida > Lamiales > Gesneriaceae > Dorcoceras > Dorcoceras hygrometricum. Next base: position 54,452 of record KV009371.1, on the reverse strand, counting down.
GCGGCCTTATCCTCATTTTGACGGCCCAATCGACAGGAACATTTTCAGAATACACAGCGACTATTAGATGTGTTTCATGATAGCCGTCATACCCACTATCACATCTAACATACGCTTTAGTGCATTCTAGGTCTTTACTCAACGCAATTGTAAATCATTACACACATAATGAAAGTAAAGAACTCCATATAAGTAAATGCGAATATCATATATAAAGACTGTTTGTACAAGAGTCTATAAAACCCACACGCCACAAGTTGGCTAGTTGGGCATCTACTCTAACATACGCTTGACCTTTGGTGCATCCACAACCTCTTCTCCTCCAAGTTTGTCATTAATGACAACATATCGATGCACAGTTTTCTCATTCAACACTCTGTGAATGGGAAATGTTTTTGATTCACCCAGCTCCAATCCGGGCACATTCCTTAGCAGTACACAAATCTGAATTGCGTAACCCTTCGCCTGCCGCGAACCAGGGGTTACCATCTCCCTTAGAACACCAAATAAAAGACTGCTCCAGTTTATTTTAACATAAAACGTGATAGCTGTCATCAGCATGAATCTATCACGGGTCACAGAATCAAATGACCCAGCTTTGACATAGATTGTTTTAGCCAAAATATCATGCAACAGACGATATTGAATTTTCATTGCCTTCTTCAGACAAGAAATGTTTACTCGTTCTTTGGATATGGAGAAGAGACTTCGTGCATCGAACACCAGATTCTTGGGCACTTCTGATAAATTTGTCAGCCCCTCTACTGGTAGTTCAAACGTTGCGGACAAAAACTTCCTCAGAAATCTACACTGTAACCCCATTCACAGTACAAGAAATGTTTACTCGTTCTTTGGATATGGAGAAGAGACTTCGTGCATCGAACACCAGATTCTTGGGCACTTCTGATAAATTTGTCAGCCCCTCTACTGGTAGTTCAAACGTTGCGGCAAAAACTTCCTCAGAAATCTACACTGTAACCCCATTCACAGTACTGACCACCAACCCATCTTCTCTCACTGAACTATTTGCGAAGAACTCCGTCAGTGCGGATTCGTTGAACACTGCGGGACATCCCAGAAAATTTTTCAATCCGGTCGCTATGAGCGATTCAAACATTTGAACCAAATCAGTATCCTCCATCCCGAAAACCACGTCGAAATCAATGTGGTGGCTGTTGCTGATCAATGAAGATGCCATTACGATTAGATTGAGAGCAAAAAGATTTGCGAGTAGGGCTTCTGCAAAGAAAACACACAAAGAGAGCAAGAGAGCAATAGTACGAGAAAGTTATGTTTGCAAGGTAAGGGACAATGAACATTGGACGCCGTTATATATATGGAATACGAAAAGTTAAAAAATTGGGAACGGTGTAGATGTGACTTTTGGAATGATGACAAAGACACGTGTCAGTCATCGAGCGACGCTACTGTTTTTGGAAAAGATTTTCAAAATATTTTAATCGTACAGAGGAAAAGATTTTTCAATAAGTATTAATCGAACAGAATATTTTAAAAGGAAATTTGCAAAAGAAATATTTTAGTCGTAGAAAACGCGCCCCAAAAAATATTAAGTCACAACTGCTGCGTCTGGTGTAATAACCTTGCAGCTGGTTTTTAATGTGTCGCAAGGTAGGCAAGATCTGGTCACAAATAAGTATCGACTGTATATATGCAACATCTGAGTGTCCAGACACAACATATTCAGATGGCGTCACACTTAACAATCCAGATCTTGGTTCCCCCTGCGACTGGTACTTACCGCGACTAGTATATATTGCAACTGGTATACTCTCAACGCAAAATGCGACTTGCAACTGAGTTAAGCAATGGCTAACAACCTGCAACTGTTAGTGCACATACAATCAAGGAAATTCAAGGAGACCTAAAATATTTCTAAAATAAGAGAACTTAGCGTCTGGCAGAGGCTTTGTGAAGATGTCAGCAACTTGTTGCTCCGTCGACACGTACTCCAATCGGACATCCTTCTTTAGCACGTGGTCCCTTATAAAGTGATGCCTGATGTCGATGTGTTTGGTCCTTTAATGCATCACAGGGTTCTGGGTAATCGTGATTGCACTGATGTTGTCACAGAAAATAGGAGCTTCGGAAGCATCAATGCCATAATCCTTCAATTGATGTTGAATCCAGAGGATTTGAGCGCAACAACTGCCAGCAGCGAGATACTCTGCTTTGGCTGTTGACGTGGCAATTGACGTCTGCTTCTTACTGAACCAGGAGATCAGTCGATCCCCTAAGAATTGACACGTTCCACTTGTGATCTTGCGTTCCATCTTGCAACCTGCGTAATCTGTGTCACTGTACCCAATTAGTTGAAAGCCAGAGTCTTTGGGATACCAAAGACCCACGAGTACCTTTCAAAAATTTTAATATTCGCTTTACATCAATGTAATGCGATTGCTTTGGCTCCGCTTGGAATCTAGCACACATATAGACAGCAAACATGATGTCTGGTCTGCTAGCAGTCAAATATAGCAAAGAGCCTATAATACCATGATACATTGATACCTCGATGGTAGTTCCATCTTCATCTTTGTCTTTAGGGATACCAAGACCCACGAGTACCTTTCAAAAATTTTAATATTCGCTTTTACATCAATGTAATGCGATTGCTTTGGCTCCGCTTGGAATCTAGCACACATATAGACAGCAAACATGATGTCTGGTCTGCTAGCAGTCAAATATAGCAAAGAGCCTATAATACCATGATACATTGATACCTCGATGGTAGTTCCATCTTCATCTTTGTCGAGTTTAATTGTGGAGCTCATGGGAGTTGCTGCTGCTGAACTATTTTCCATTCCAAATTTCTTCAGCAGTTCTTTTGTATATTTCTCTTGGTTGATGAATATTCCATTCTCCAACTGGCGAACTTGCAAGCCCAGAAAGAACGTCAGCTCCCCCATCATGCTCATTTCGAACTTGTTCTGCATCAACTTGGAAAATTTCTTGCACAGCTTGGGGTTAGTTGACCCAAAAATAATGTCATCAACATAAATCTGAACTAACAGAATATGGTTATCTTTAACAAATTTAAATAGTGTCTGTGCCTATTGTGAATTGATGCTCAAGTAGGAATTTGGTGAGTGTGTCATACCAGGCTCAGGGTGCTTGCTTCAACCCGTATAGAGCCTTGTCCAGTTTGTAAACAAAATCTGGATTTGTACGATCTATGAAGCCAGGAGGTTGTGCAAAATACACTTCCTCTATCAAGACGCTATTAGAAAGGCACTATTGACATCCATCTGAAAGACTTTGAAGTCTTTGTATGCAGCATATGCAAGGAACATGCGTATGGCATCTAATCTTGATACTTGTGCAAAGGTCTCGTCGAAATCTATTCCTTCCATTTGTCTAAATCCTTGTGCAACCAGCCTAGCCTTATTTCTTGTTACTACGCCATCTTCATTCAGTTTGTTCCTAAATACCCAACGTGTTCATAGCGTCTATCCAGCTTGGGTCAGCTAAGACCTCATCTATCTGCTTAGGTTCTATATGTGATAGAATGCAGCATCAAAATGATCATGACATAGCTGGCCTCGTGTGCGAACATGGGATTCAAAGTTACCTATGACTTTCTCGGGTGGATGATTTCTGTTCCACCGGAGATCAAGTCCAATGGGATTTGTTCTTTGTCCCCCCTGTGTTGTTGGCTGGATTGCGACTGCTGGATTGTCTGAAACCAATTGAAATTGTTCATTGTTGGCTCGTGTGTCAGAATCTGGTTGTCGTGATGTACTTGCGACTGGGTCACCAGCTGGTGGACTTGATATAAATTGAATAGGACTTGCGGCTGGTTGTCCAGTAGTTGGTTGCGATGTCGATTGATACGTAACGCTTGCGACTGGTTGTCCAGATGCCATTTGAGTTGAATTGCTTGCATCTGGTTGTTCAGTCGGTGGTCGAGTGTCGTATGGTTTTTCATTGATTGCATCACTTCCGGTGGTTGGTGCACTTGAAGCAATTCGATCCTGCGACTGATCCACGTTAGTTAAATCAATAACAACTGAATTACTTGTTGGATCTTTTTGGATATTGTTGTGCGTTGTGACCACTTCTGGTTGTTCATCCTCAACTGAATATCTTTGTGGCATGTCGTCGTCTGATTCTTCAAGGGATGTTGATTCCAGACGTGAACACAAATCATGAAGGCTTGCAGCTGAGTTTTATTTGAAACTTGTTTCATCGAAAACCACATGAGTGGATTCCTCAACAGTTAAGCTTCTGTTGTTGAACACTCTGTATGCTTTGCTCACTGCAGAGTAGCCTAAAAAGATACCTTCATCAGATTTAGGTTCAAAGGCTGTTAGATGCTTCTTGCCATTGTTATGAATGAAACACTTGCATCCAAACACCCTGAAATACAAAATATCAGGTTTCTTGACATTCCAGATGTCATAGGGGGTTTTATCGTGCATCCTATTAATCATTGATCTGTTCTGAGTGTAACACGCTGTGTTAACTGCTTCTGCCCAGAATTTTTGAGAAATGCCTGAATAAGCAATCATAGATTTTGCCACTTCTTTTAAAGTCCGGTTTCTCCTCTCAACTAAACCATTTTGCTGAGGAGTTCTAGCTGCGGAAAGCTCATGCTTTATTCTAATGTCATCCAGATAAAAAGATAATTTTGATTTAAAAACTCTGTTCCTCGATCATTTTGTCATTTTGCAAACGTTTTTAAAGCCTAATCAACTGGTCAGCGGTATCAGATTTTGCCTTTAAAAACACCACCCAAGTATATTTAGTAAAATCATCAAAAACGACTAGGGTGTAGTTCATTCCCCCTAAGCTGGTTATAGAAACAGGACCAAAAAGATCCAAATGCAAAAGCTCTAAGCTTCGGGAAGAACGTTTACCGCCTTTTGTTTTGAAAGTGGATCGAATTTGTTTTTCCAGTTGACATGCTGCACAAATCTTGTCCTTAGAAAAACTGATGCCGCAACCAGATCTTGGAGGAGCCAGCTGCAAGGCACAAATTTTCAGACTTCACGTGATCTGACCAATCGATAACATAGGTATTACCCGAACGTTTACCTACAAATACAGTCAGACCAGTTGAATTCTGAACTGTGCATGTGTGTTGTTGAAAATTAACAAGGAAACGTTTGTCACAAAGCTGAATGATACTGATCAGATTGTAACGCAAGTTACCAACAACTAGAATATAAGAAATAGAGATGTTACCATGGGTAAGCTTACCCTTACCCACAGTGTTACCGTAAGCATTGTCTCCAAAGATATTTTTGCTCCTTTGTGAGGAACAACGTCTGTTAGTAGCTTTGAATTTCCAGTCATGTGTCTCGCACATCCGCTATACAGATACCACAATTTTGTTTCAGCTGCTGCTTTGTACCTGTTATCCTGCAATCATAAAAACAGCTTTTGGTACCCAATTTTACTTGGGTCGATCGGATTAACCCTTTCGGGACCCAAACATGAATTACCCTTACAGTCTTTCCAGTATGTGGATCCACGAAAGTCTGTGCAAAATTGTGCGATCAATGGAGTTTTGATTTGACATTTTGACTAACAGGATCTCTTCTCGGTTGAGTCTTTTTCCAACCAAATTTTGCTTTCCTAAAGTTACGCCGCGGCTGGTGTTGAACATGAGACTTGGAACCAGCTTTCGCTTTATCCTTGTCCAACTTGTTCTGTAGCCATCTGGGCTTTGAACTCTCAGGCCTTTGATAGCCGATGCTGCGAAAAACCAAAAAAAAAAAATTCGGGTCAAACCAGATCTCACCTGGTCAAACAAGATCTCTCATGTTCAAACCAGATCTCTCATTAACCTAGCAAAACGACGTCGAACTGCATGGAATCTGTTGGTGAAATCTATTTGCGCGGGTGCGCGAGGAGAGATCTGTTGGTGAAATCTGTTTGCGTGGGCGCGAAGAGAGATCTGTTGGAGAAGTCTGTTAGCTAGCGAGCACAGTACGGAGTCGTTTTGAGATTTCACCCAATAAATTCAGATTTCTCGACGCGAGAGATCTGATCGGTAGCGACGCAGAATTTACACTTCTCGACGTAGAAATTCAGATTTCACAACGCATAATTCAGATTTCTAGACGCGAATCCAGATTCTTGGTACAGAAAACTTCACCCGTAAAAATTCAGAAAGATTTCTCACGCGTACAAGGCAGATTTCAGGTTGTAACTGCCGATTTAGGGGATTAATGGCCGATTTACTCACCGAAATCAATGCCTACGTTAATGATTTTGTAACAGTCGATGTAATGGCCATAAAGATAGAGATTTAAGGCCTTAAATGACAGACCTTTGAGTCCCCCTCCTCGCCACCTATAAAGACCCGATTGTGATTGCATAAATTCCACACCACTTCGAAATTCACAGCAAGATATGCGATAAACTCTCACGCTAAAGTTCTGCAGAATCAGATCTCATAGTTGAAGTCCTGCGCAAGGGTGATCCAGCGTTGTGCGAAACTTAGCAGGAATGGTTCATCAGATTACCTACCAGATTTCTCGTTGAAATCCTGCGCAAGTTGAGACCGAGCGCTATGCGAATTTTAGCACAAGTCGTACACCAGATTTCTTGCAAAGGCCGAACATTTTTACGCGTTTGGCACCATTCAGATTTCAAATAATCGACCCATTTCACGTAGATTCAGACTTCAAATAGTAAGTGGGTTTTTGCTATATTATTCGTTTGATATATATTATGTATTATTCATTCCGAAATTCTGTATTAAGCCTACTGTTCGAGCACCTTTAAATCCAGATTTCTGTTCCATTTCAAAGCTCTGTTTGCAATGTTTTTTGCTATCGTAATATGGGTCTACGGAATATTCCGCACTCTGGGTTACTTTGTGTAACCACATGGCCTCGACCCCTTAGAGGAATAAAAATTAGGGACTGATCAGTAAACCATAGACACGAAGTCATCATCAGTGCTATCTGTCATGCTACGCTCTATTATGTTATGTTCTGTTCTGTTATGCCCTGCTCTGTTCTGATTATGTTCTTTTCTGAATTCAGTCATATATGTATATATATATAATTGTTATGCTCGAATCGTATCCCCGACTTGCTGAGTGTTTCCCCAAACACTCACCCCTTACTACTCCACCCAGATAAGAATGAAGAGCAGATAGAAGAAGAAGAACATTTACAATTCTGGGGCTGGTGAAGATTCAGCTTTGTTGGTGTAATTTAATTATTTTCGCTTCCGCAAATTTCTCTGATTTTCCGAAGTATAAACGATATTATTTTGGATATTTAATAGACTGGTTTGATCTATGCTATGATGGCTTAATGTTTTACAATTTATAATTGTTTAATATTGCCGATGTCATGAGTCTCGGTCTAGGGGCGTGACACTTTAGTGGTATCAGAGCTCACCAGGTTCATAATCCAGATGAGAAACCAAATCTGAAATTTTCAAGGTCCAGGATGAATTTCATATTTTGGCGAAAGACCAGTGCTGCCCTCCGAAAACACGTTTTACTTTTTTTGAAAATACAATAACTTTTTGTACAGGACTCCGATTTCAGTTCCGTCAACTGTTCTGAAATCCCTATGGTTAGTACTTTCTGTTTATGGATTAACCTCACGACTTTATATTTTTGGAAATATCCTCGATTTTTAGGAAATGGCCCCCTCTGCTCCCCGTACTCGTGCTGCTACTGCCCTCCGTATGAAACAGATTTCCCTCGATAACCAAGGCCACACGATTAGGCGCCTTAGAGCCCAATTAGACACTGAGAGACGAGTATTGGCCACCACGAATAAAGATTTTGAAGATACTCAAGTAGACTTAGAAGCCTCACACAAGGTCATTGACGGACTGACTGAGATAGGCCTTAGCATGTCCAAGAAGATTGAAAAGATGAAAGTTAAGAAACAACAAGTTAAAGCAAACCATGTGGAGTGCCATCAGAAGTTCCAGGCACGTATCCACGAAGCCGAAGACTCGATGCAAGCACAACACTTGATCATCGAGTCCCTGGTAGAGGAGAATGATGGCCTACTCAAAAAAATCCAAGGTCTCCAAGAAGCTAACAATGCCCCTGCTCCATTCGATGATGAATGGGAGGAAGAACCGGAAGAATAACCAGAAGAGGAAGAGATTGAGGATATTCCTTTGGGCGAGGGAGAGATAGATGATAAATAGGAAATATTTTAGCTTTGTATTCAATTCATCTTTCTATTCGAATAAATTGCTTAGCCCTTCAAGATATCTTATTCCCGACCTTTCACATTTATACACCTTAATTCTTAGTAAAGGTTTCCTATGGCAGAATATGGCAGGCTACCGAAGAAGCGATAGGAACAATGGAGGCGAAGGATCCTCAAACGCTGGAACAAGTCTTAGCAGAGAAGACCTAATGGCAATAGCTACGATTGTTGCAACAACGCTTCAAGGGTTGTTTAGCCCCAACCATAACCAAGCTCCTCCTCCTCCCCTCCACCTCGTGGGACGAAGTTCTACTACGAGTCCCTCCGCAAGAATAAAGCCCCTACCTTTGATGGGAGCCACGACCCCGAAGTTGCTCAGACCTGGATGAAGAACATAGAGACGCAACTTCGACTCCTGGAGGTCCCAGACGCAGTCAAAGTGGATGTTGTAACACCACTCCTCGACAGTAAAGCTGGGAAATGGTGGGAAGAATTCGAGCCCACCATGACTGCCAATGGACAAGTTGTTATGTGGCAGAGGTTTCTAGAAGCATTCTTGAAACAGTACTTTCCCATGGAAGTCCGGATGCAACGGCTCAGCGAGTTTGAGACCTTACCTCAGACCGCAGACATGTCGGTGGTAGAGTATACCTCCAAGTTCAATTCATTGGGCACCTATGTCCCAACGATCATGGCGGATAACACTCGAAAAATGCACCGATACAAGAAGGGTCTGAACAGCCTTATCCAGTCAGCCCTTGCGGTCTACCAAGCCACGAGTCTCGAAGACTTAATTGGTGCTGCAATCCGGGCAGAGACTGACATAAAGAGGCGGGAAGCTGACAACAAAAACAAACGCCCCCTCAATGCTCAGACTTCGCACGGTGGGCCTAGGAACAAGCGGCCAAATTTCCACAACCGCGGCTCAACACCTACACAGAATAACCAGACGTTGCCAACTTGCTCCTCCTGTGGCCAACGTCATAGTGGAGATTGTCGCAAGCAGAGAGGTGCATGCTTCAAGTGTGGAAAGTTGGACCACCGAATTGCGAATTTTCCGGAGAACCAAGGTCCAAAGGTTGGGTCAGGCAATACAACTCCGAACAAGCCAAAGCCCCGAGAGGGAAAGCCCAACGCTCGCGTGTTCGCAATGACCCAGGAGCAAGCTGAAGACACCAGCGACGTGGTGGCAGGTACCATTTCTATCAACAAGCTTCCTGCTTATGTGTTGTTTGATTGTGGTGCTACGCATTCGTTCGGGTCTAAGAGATTTGCTAAGAAGTTAGGGTTAGAGCCTGAAATTATATCTGAACCCTATAAAGTAGCAACTCCTACCAACACTACCATCGAGACACATAAAATCCATCGAAACTGCGAGTTATCGATAAGCGACCATTCATTCTTCGCGAACCTGATACAACTCAACATGGTCGAGTTTGACGCCATATCAGGGATGGATTGGCTAGCTAAGCATCATGCATTAGTGGACTGTCGAGGTAAGAGCGTGAAGCTCCTAACCCTCAATCAAGAAGAGCTGATATATCATGGTAAGAACAAGGAGAGAAAGTCCCTACTTTCTGCGGCCCAAGCGTGGACAGCCATGAATACCGGAGCAGTAGTTTTCTTGGCTAAGGTCCATGAAGTGAAAGAATGAGACGAACTCAAGATAGAAGACATCCCGGTAGTGCATGAGTTCACAGATGTGTTTCCAGATGACTTACCTGGAAAAGTGCCGGACAGAGAAATTGAGTACGAAATCAACCTCGTGCAAGGATCGGCACCAATCTCAAAGGCACCATACCGGATCGCACCTGCTGAACTTAAGGAGTTCAAGGACCAACTACAAGAACTTCTAGACAAAAAGCAGATCCAACCCAGTGTGTCACCTTGGGGAGCTCCAGTCTTGTTCGTCAAGAAGAAGGATAGAACCATGAGATTGTGTATCGACTACAGAGAGTTGAACAAGATCACAATCAAGAACAAGTATCCTCTTCCAAGGATCGACGACCTCTTTGATCAACTCAAGGGAGCTACAACCTTCTCCAAGTTGGATTTGAGGTCCGGCTATCACGAGCTAAAGATCAAGGCGGAGGATGTCCCTAAAACTGCATTTAGGACAAGGTATGGTCATTATTAATTCACAGTGATGCCATTTGGTCTAACCAATGCACCAGCGGCTTTCATGGACCTCATGAACCATGTGTTCAGACCATTCCTCGACAAATTTGTGGTGGTGTTCATAGATGATATACTCGTGTATTCATCAAGTGAAGAAGACCACAAGGAACATCTCCGAATTACTCTCCAAACCCTGCGAGAGAAACAGTTGTACGCAAAATTCAAGAAGTGCGAATTATGGCTGAAGTGTGGGCCATATAATTTCCGAAGAAGGCGTATCAGTGGATCCAAAGAAGGTAGAAGCCATCATGGACTGGCCTGCACCTAAGACAGTGACAGAAGTTAGAAGCTTCTTGGGGTTGGCCGGCTATTATCGGAAGTTCGTAGAAGGTTTTTCTTCAATAGCCCTACACTCACTTGTTCATAGATGATATACTCGTGTATTCATCAAGTGAAGAAGACCACAAGGAACATCTCCGAATTACTCTCCAAACCCTGCGAGAGAAACAGTTGTACGCAAAATTCAAGAAGTGCGAATTATGGCTGAAGTGTGGGCCATATAATTTCCGAAGAAGGCGTATCAGTGGATCCAAAGAAGGTAGAAGCCATCATGGACTGGCCTGCACCTAAGACAGTGACAGAAGTTAGAAGCTTCTTGGGGTTGGCCGGCTATTATCGGAAGTTCGTAGAAGGTTTTTCTTCAATAGCCCTACCACTCACTAAACTCACCCAGAAGAACTCCAAGTTCAACTGGAACGAAGAATGTGAGACAAGCTTCGAGACTCTGAAGACGAAGCTTGCATCTGCCCCTGTTCTGACGCTACCTGTAGGAGACAATGACTTTACCATCTACAGCGATGCATCGAAAGAAGGACTAGGGTGTGTGCTCATGCAAGATGGCAGAGTGATTGCTTATGCCTCAAGACAACTGAAGACGCATGAACGCAACTACCCAACCCACGACTTAGAGCTTGCTGCGGTAGTTTTTGCTCTAAAGATTTGGCGACACTATCTCTACGGGGAAAAGTGCGAAGTATTCACCGACCATCAAAGTCTCAAATACATATTCACTCAGAAGGAATTAAAAATGAGGCAAAGAAGATGGCTGGAGTTGTTAAAAGACTACGATCTAACGACCAACTACCACCCAGGAAAGGCAAATAAGGTAGCTGATGCGTTTAGTCGGAAGAACATGAACAAGGTGATACTATCTTCATTCTCAGCCCAACCATGCCTTAAAGAATTGGTCAATCTAAAGCAAAATCAAGACCCAAACTTGATGAGGCTGAAAGAACAGATCAAGGAAAGGGAAGTGCCTGATTTCCGAACAGACCAAGATGGGATCCTTTGGATGAACGGACGACTATGCGTACCCGACGTTGATAACCTCTGTCAGGAACTGATGTCCGAAGCACATAAATCCAAATTCTCAGTCCACCCGGGAAGTACAAAAATGTACAGAGATTTGAAAGAACTCTTCTGGTGGAATGGGATGAAAAGAGATGTTGCTGATTTCATCGCTAGATGCCACGTATGCCAACAAGTCAAGGCAGACCTGGGGGATTGTTACAACCACTGGAAATTCCAGAATGGAAGTGGGAAAACATATCCACGGACTTTGTAGTTGGTCTACCGAAGACAAGACTAGGCCACGATGGAATATGGGTAATCGTGGATAGGTTAACAAAATCCGCGCACTTTCTGCCTGTCCGAATGAACTACGGATTGGATAAGCTAGCTTCCTTGTACATGGACAACATCGTCAGGCTGCACGGAGTTCTAACAAGCATCCTGTCAGATAGGGACCCATTGTTAGTATCTCGTTTCTGGAAGAGCTTCCAAGAAGCCATGGGAAGTAAGGTTACTCTCAGTACTGCTTATCACCCGCAGACAGATGGCCAAACTGAGAGGACCATCCAGACCCTAGAAGACATGTTACGGACTTTCACACTAGACTTCGGTAGTAATTGGAGCGAACATCTACCTCTAATAGAGTTCGCATACAACAGTTATCACAGCAGCATCGGAATGGCGCCATTTGAAGCCCTCTATGGACGGAAATGTAGATCACCTCTATGAAGTTGGAGAAAAAGCTATCACAGGACCTGAGCTCGTTCAAGAGACAGTGAAAAAGTAGCCATTATAAAGGAGAGAATGAAGGCAGCCCAGGATCGACAGAAAAGCTAGGCAGATCTAAAGAAAATACCCTTGGCCTTCGAGGTAGGTGAAAAAGTGTACCTTAAGGTTTCACCAATGAAAGGAGTAGTCCGATTTGATAAGGCCGGAAAACTGAATCCCCGGTATGTCGGACCATTCGAAATCTTAGAAAAAGTCGGAACACTTGCCTACAGACTGGCCTTACCGCCCAGTATGTCAAGAATCCACAATGTCTTCCATGTATCTCAGGAGATATATCTCGGAATATAGCCACGTTCTTGATGAAGGGCCACTCCTCGTGAAAGGAAATTTGAACCAAGGACTGAGCTATGAAGAAGTCCCAATTTGAATCGTGGAAACAAAGGACCAGATTCTTAGACGAAGGACAATTCCGTATGTTAAAGTCCAATGGTCCAACCACACCGAGCGAGAAGCCACGTGGGAAATGGAAGATAAGATGCGCAACAAATATCCCTACCTTTTCAAGGATCAAGGTAACCAAAGTTTCGAGGACGAAACTTCTTTTAAGGAGGGAGGGATTTGAAAACCCAAAAAATAAAAATAAAAAAAAATCGGGTCAAACCAGATCTCACCTGGTCAAACCAGATCTCTCATGAACCCAGCAAAACGACGCCGAACTACATGGAATCTGTTGGTGAAATCTGTTTGCGCGGGTGCGCTAGGAGAGATCTGTTGGTGAAATCTGTTTGCGTGATCGCGAAGAGAGATCTGTTGGAGAAGTCTGTTAGCTAGCGAGCACAGTACGACGTCGTTTTGAGATTTCACCCAGTAAATTCAGATTTCTCGACGCGAGAGATCTGATCGGTAGCGACGCATAATTTAGACTTCTCGACGTAGAAATTCAGATTTCACAACGCATAATTCAGATTTCTCGACGTGAATCCAGATTCTTGGTACAGAAAACTTCACCAGTAAAAATTCAGAAATATTTCTCACGCATGCAAGGCAGATTTCACGTTGTAACTGCCGATTTAGGGGATTAATGGCCGATTTACTCACCCAAATCAATGCCTACGTTAATGATTTTGTAACAGTCGATGTAATGGCCATAAAGACAGAGATTTAAGGTCTTAAATGACAGACCTTTGAGTCCCCCTCCTTGCCACCTATAAAGACCCGATTGTGATTGCAGAAATTCCACACCACTTCGAAATTCACAGCAAGATAAGCGATAAACTCTCACGCTAAAGTTCTGCAGAATCAGATCTCATAGTTGAAGTCCTGCGCAAGGGTGATCCAGCGTTGTGCGACACTTAGCAGGAATGGTTCATCAGATTACCTACCAGATTTCTCGTTGAAATCCTGAGCAAGTTGAGACCGAGCGCTGTGCGAATTGTAGCAGAAGTCGTACACCAGATTTCTTACAAAGGCCGAACATTTTACGCGTTTGGCACCATTCAGATTTCAAATAACCGACCCTTTTCACGCAGATTCAGACTTCAAATAGTAAGTGGGTTTTTGCTATGTTATTCTCTTGATATATATTATGTATTATTCATGCCGAAATTCTGTATTAAGCCTACTGTTCGAGCACCTTTTAAATCCAGATTTCTGTTCCATTTCAAAGCTCTGTTTGCAATGATTTTTGCTATCGTAATATGGGTCTACGGAATATTCCGCACTATGGGTTACTTGGTGTAACCACATGGCCTCGACCCTTTAGAGGAATAAAAATTAAGGACTGATCAGTAAACCATAGACACGAAGTCATCATCAGTGCTATCTGTCATGCTACGCTCTATTATGTTATGTTCTGTTCTGTTATGCCCTGCTCTGTTCTGATTATGTTCTGTTCTGAATTTAGTCATATATGTATATATATATAATTGTTATGCTCGAATGGTATCCCCCACTTGCTGAGTGTTTCCCCAAACACTCACCCCTTACTTCTCCATCCAGATAAGAATGAAGAGCAAGCAGAAGAAGAAGAACAAGAACAATTCTGGGGCTGGTGAAGATTTAGCTTTGTTGGTGTAATTTAATTATTTTCGCTTCCGCAAATATCTCTGATTTTCCGATGTATAAACGATATTATTTTGGATATGTAATAGACTAGTTTGAGCTATGCTATGATGGCTTAATGTTTTAAAATTTATAATTGTTTAGTATTGCCGATGTCATGAGTCTCGGTCTCGGGGCATGACAGATGCCATCTTTTCCTTCATGACTTGAGTGAGAAGAGCTCTGTTCATCATATCGCATTGACTCGCAACAGTCATATATCACGCTGTCTTTGACAAAGCCCATTTTATTGAACTTGTCATAGGCCGGCTGTGACTGAGTACTGGTCTCTCCTTCACTGAATTCACTACTATTGAATCCCAAACCAGACTTATCATTGGCTAGTTTTTGACTCTCGTTCAGTTTGTGAAGAGATCTAGAAGACCGATTCCAGGCGCTCACTACTTGCTTCAATATTTCGATTTAAGCTTTGAGCTCACTGGTCTCATTTTTCAGCACATCATTCTCAGCTGTTAGCTTACTCAACTCAGTCTTCAAGCTGTCAATATCCTCAAGCTCATCATAACTTGATTCAATCGAACTACTTTTTAGACTCATGTTTTCAGCTTTAGCTTCCTCGAATGAGTGAGAAAGCTTCCTGTACTCTTTGACCATGTCATTTAGTGCTGCGACAAGGTCTTCTCGTGTAAATTCAACATTGTAAAAATCGAATACCTCGTCATCAGCCATCTGGTCAGTCATGAGACAATGAACTTCCTCCTGTTCACTATCGCTGGATGATGAGCTGCTGGATGAAGATTCTGAATCACTATCTGCCCAGCTCTTGGTACTTTCCTCAGCCATCAACACTTTACGGTCATTCTTGCGGCTGGGTTTCTTGTCACTTCTCATCCTCATCCGCCTATCCTTGGATCGCTCCTTGGATCTTTCGACATTTCTATCATCATTGTTGTCATCACGGTTGTACCGATCCTCCTTCTTATATCTATCCTCCTTCTTCTCATCTCTTCTGTATCTGTCATCTTTCTTGGGCCTGTTTCACTCAGCTGCAAAATGCCCTGGTCGTTCACAATTGAAACATATCACATCATATACAGATTTATAAGATTTATTAAATTGTTGTAAGGAGAGGAAGGGTGGAAGGATCTTCTCATGAATTTCCCAAACTTCTTGACTAAGAGGGACATGCCGTCTTGCTGGTGCTAGGAGAGCACTGTTCGATTGTTGTAGCTGCCAATGCTTTTGTCGACTGGGAGGTTGAGGGAACTTCAGATCTTGTCTCCAGTTCAAATTCGTATGCCTTTAGATTTGCGAACAGATCATGAAGCTCCATCTTGTTCAGGTCCTTCGACTCCCTCATCGCCATGGTCTTCACGTCCCACTCCTTGGGTAATGCTCTCATGACTTTCAATGCTAGCTCTCTGTTGCTGTATTCTTTGCCAAGGCTGTTCAACTCGATCACTATTTCACTGAATCGCTCATCGAACTCTGTCATGGTTTCTCCATCCTTCATCTTGATGTATTCGTACTTTTGCTGAGCGACTGTTAGTTTGTTCTCCTTCGTCTCATCGCTTCCCTCACATATCTGGACCAGCTTTTCCCAGATTTCTTTTGCTGTGGCGCAGGTTTTGATTTTGCTGAACATGTTTTTGTCTTTGTCCAGCGTCTTGTATAGGATGTCCCTGGCCACATTGTCCAAGTTAGCTTTCTTCTTGTATTCATTTTTATATTCATGTTTGGCTTTCTCAAGAAACTGAGGCTCTCCATTTGTTACAGCAACCACCAGATTGGGTTCATTATCTTCAATGGCCCTTCAGTAATAACAGTCCACATCTCTTCATACATAGCAGCCAGATGCGCCTGCATGCGAATCTTCCAATCATCGTAGTCCTCTCTGGAGATCAAAGGAATCTTGTTTTGAGAGGTAGACATATTTGTAAAATAACGCACAAAAAAATACTGTTCAATAACTGAGAAGAGCCCACTCTGATACCAATTGATGGTCCCAGAAATAGGATCAATATGCGTATAGGAGTTCAGAAGGGGGGGTTGAATGAACTCCTTTCGATTTTAGATTTTCGAAATTCTTTTAAAATGTTTTACAAGCACTGCTTAACTTAAGTCAGAGTTACCAGACTTAAGGATCTCAGTTTAATGCAAATCTCTCGGCTAACTAAAATAGTACGGAAAGAAGCCGATCGATTTGTGAACAGATAAACAATAAATAAAGTGCAGAATATAAAAGATAAGAGTTCAGGGATTTGTTTCTGCAAGTTCAGATATTAATATCCTACGTCTCCCCTTCTTCCTCCTCGGAAGGTATCACTAGAAGATTTGATTTGTACAGGCCTTCTACACACCCGATCACACAAGCCTCACTTGTATGAACTCCTAGTATCTCCACAACAATCCACGCAGACGCAGCTGCTGGTTTACAACACTTATCAATATTTTCAAACGGCTTTTTGAGAAGCCCGTTTGTTATAGACTCAAATGATTTAACAGTGAATACAATGCTATGAGTAATGTAAATTTTCTCTGGTTTCTAAACACAGAAACTCGATTCAAAATATTGAACCAGAGAATAGACTCGAATGTTTATCTATGAATATCAACAGTAATGCTCTTCGAGTCTTGTGAGCTTTTTGAATATATTCAACAGATAGAAAGCTCTGGGAGTATTTTGATAGCGTGACCGCAATGATAATGATGATAGCCCTTTCTTCAATCCAGCTTCAGGTATTTATAGGCTTCGTACAACGATCATAAATTCTTCAAAGGAAATTAAATCCCGTTTGAATCTCAGTGAAAATTGTACGCCGTAAAACTTGCTCCACTAAAAGGTAAATTGCCCATTGACAGAGCCAATTTGTCGTATACCATTTTTGTGCAAACATTGAAAAACAGCATCTGTACATCGTATTATTTACCCAAAATAGTATCTACGCTGTCTCCTCAATTCCAGGAAATTGTACGATTCTACATATCTTTTCTATTTTGAGTATACAATCGTATTTGAATCAATTTGAATTTGCGCCTGGAATTATTTATCTTAACTAGCTCCAACTTCCTTCGTCGTTTGCAATGTTGCGACTGGAAAATGTTTAAATTTATGCACCGACTGGTTTCCTTTATACCACGTGCGTTTTTCCAGCGACTGGTTCTTTATCAAATCCGACGACTAGTTAGTTAAAACGCTGATGTTTTAACTTATCCATACGACATCGTTTTGCTAAAAACCCTCGACTGGTTAAATATAACACTGTAGCTCTCGTCTGGTTCTACAAACCATCAACTGATAAAGCCACGTAACTGCGTCTGAATTACCCAACGACTAGTCAAACGCTTTACTGTAGCTTCCGTCTGGTTCACTGTTTCTTGCGTCTGGTTCTGTTATCCACTGTAGATTGCGACTGTTTCTAAAGCACTGTAGATTGCGTCTGGTTCACTGTTTCTTGTGTCTGGTTCTGTAATCCACTGTAGACTGCGACTGGTTCAACAAATTACTGTAGCTCTCATCTGGTTGACTGATTTCAATACGCTGTCGTTTTGACTTATTCAAACGCTGTCGTTTTGCAGTCTTTATACTAACACTCAAATACTTGCGTCTGATACACTGTTCCCTTCGTCTGAATATCACCAACAACATCTGGATCATTTCTTACTGTTATCAACGTCTGTATTTCTTGAATTATTTTGTTATCACCAAAACTAATATTTTTTATCCTAACACGGACCGATCTACACAGTTTACAAAACTGAGAATTATTATGTGAAAACAATTTTTCAGACCACCTAATCCAAAATTGCAGTTAGGCCCCTATAAGCTTAAAGGATAGTCATACTAGTCCAAGCTTAAGAAAATTGCATTTCCACCCTATTTAATTTTAGGAAGTCACACTTCCATCCTTCCTCCTACTATACTCAACAGATTGAGCTTAATTTAAATACGGGAATTGAGAAACCAGTACTTGTTTGACCCTCAATGGTTCAGGGATATAGCTAGCCGTGGGCTCACAACATTTGTGACTCTGAAACCACATTTTCGGACTAACCCATCGGATCATGGTAAAATGTCAAGAAACATCGCCCCATGATCCCCTAGGTATCACTGATAGTGCCTGAAAAGAACCAGTCGGTCATGGTTAGTGTACAGTACGGTCCTTTCAACTCAATATCTCGATCAAATCAACGACCATTGGCAAATCGAGAGTCACTAGAGATCCAATAACCATGCATACATCTTGGAGATCAAATAGTGACATCGCATGTGTTACTAGGTAAACCCATTTACCCAAAACACATCCAGTACCCTGGCCAGAGATTTATCACACTATTATCTCCTCAAATAGCATAGTATATCCACGTAGAAGGGCGACGGTGAATCCTCGACAACGAAGCATCGACTCTTACATGCATCGGGACCTCACCCAACCCCGCCACCTAATGATCCTAACTGAGTCGGTAAAAGGGTCAAAATGAGGCACCTATCATGTAGAGTCTCAATGACGTTTCAAGTAATGAGGTCTAATCTGTACAACCAAGACCTCGTACTTAATCCACTCGACAAATGGTAACCACTTGGAAAGTCCGAACGAGGATAGTTCGATAGATCACCAGGTCACTACCCATCTGCATGCTCAGAACATCACTATGTTCCCTACCAATGAAACGTGGTACTTCACATCACAGATGCTACTCTCAAGCTCGAGCGGCCCTTATCCTCTTTTGGACGGCCCTATTGACTAGGAACAGATTTAGAATACATAGTGACTATTAGATGTGTTTCATGATAGCCATAAAATCAACTATGACGTCTAACATACACTATAGTGCATTCAAGGTCTTTATCCAACAATTATAATCATAATAATGAAGATAAAGAATGCTATAAAAGAATGCGAATTTCATAAATAAAGATCGTTTTACATAGAGTCAACAAGAACCCACAAGCCACAAGTTGGCTAGTTGGGCACCTACTCTAACAAGTATATCTAAAGTCCATGATAATTTAGGGAATTATGGATGGCGTTTTCAGCTAGATGATCAGTATTTTGTAGTTTCTCTTCAGGTGGAACCACGGGTTGTGGCGGACATTTGAGCAGCGCAGAGGACTGACCCGTATATTCATGAGTTGAAGATAAAGTCCAGAATGGTCAGACGGGAGATTTTACTGTTGCTTCTGATGGATGCCTGAGATTTCATGGTAGATTGGTAGTTCCGAATCTGATTTATTTGAGAGAAACTATCTTGAACGAGGCCCATTGCAGTCGTTATAGAGTGCATCCGGGCGATAAGAATATGTACCATGCCTTGAAGTCGCACTATTGATGGGAAGGCATGTGGAATGATACTTTTGAGTTTGTAGCCCGATGTTTGAACTGCCAACAGGTCAAGGTCGAGAGAATGAGACCTGATGGATTGTTGCAGAGTTTAGAAGTGCCTCAATGGAATTGGGAGCACGTTGGTATGGATTTTATGACTCAATTACCTCGTTCGAGTTGGGGATGTGATGCGATTTGGATGGTGATTGACAGGCTTTCGAAGTCAGCCCACTTCATTCCCTATGATGTGCGATGTTCCATGAAGAAGAGGGCGAGATTGTATGTTGACCATGTGGTTTGGTTGCATGGAGTGCCGGTTACGATAGTGTCTGATAGAGATCCACGGTTTAATTCCCGATTTTGGAAGGGCTTAGCAGCGATGGGTTCGAGATTGGCTATGAGTACAGCTTATCACCCCCAGACAGACGGCCAATCTGAGATAGCTATTCAGATTTTGGAGGATATGCTGCGAGCAATTGTGATGGATTTTAGTGGTGGCTGCCGGGATTCTTTTATCCCTGGTAGAGTTTTCGTATAATAATAGCTACCAAGTGACCATCGGGATGGCACCATTCGAGGCTTTGTACGGTCTCAAGTGTAGATCGCCGATTTGCTGTGAAGAAGTTGGTGGGAGACAACTATCTACCCCTGAGTTTGTGCAGCTTATGAAAGATCAGGTTGAGTTGATTCGAAGTAGAATGAAGGCTGAACAAGATTGTCAAGAGAGCTATGCTAACAAGAGGCGCAGGCCTTTGGAGTTTCAGGTTGGCGATCGAGTATTTCTGAAAGTTTCTCCTTTCAAGAGCGTGATGAGATTCAGGTTTAAGGGTAAGTTAGCTCCTAGATTTGTTGGTCCTTTTCAGATTGTTGAGAGGATTTGATCCTTGGATTATCGATTTCAGTTGCCTTCTGAGTTAGCAACGATGCATGACATGTTTCATGTGTCAATGTTGAGGAAATATGAGCCAGATCCTTCCCATGTGCTAAGTACCAATGAAGTTGAGCTGGATAAAACCTTGAGTTATGTCAAATATCAAGTGCACATTTTGGATAGGAAGGAGAAACAGCTGAGAAACAAGACTATTCCGTTGGTGATGATCAATGGAGCAAGCATGGACGAGAGGAAGCTACCTGGGAATTTGAAGAAAAGATGAGATAGGAGTGACTTCAAAAGATGAGATAGGAGTGGCCACATCTATTTGAGTATACGCAGAACTGATCCAGGTAATTTTATGGCTTGCTGATTGATGTTTTGACTTGATTTTGGTACTCTGGGTGCGAGATTGTTGATAAGCTCCGAGAAGTTCTGGAGAGTTACGTATTTTGTCTGGTGATTTTCTGGTAGTCCTTCGATTTTGAGATGTAGTTGCCTTATGATTTCGAGGAAAAAAAATTTTAAGGTGGGGATGATGTGAGGACTGTAATCAACCGATTAATTAATGTTATGTTACGAGCAGATTACATGATTTAAATTGTGTAAGACGTTTGGGAAAAATTAGATTGGAATGAGGATTTAAATCGGAGAAGCGTGTCATGAGAATTATCGGGTATCCAGCCTAGGAGAATTGGTTAAAGCCATTTGTGAAATCAGCTTTGGATGTGGGCATATTTGAGTAGAGGAGCCCAGAGCTGGAGAGAAAGAGAGAACATTAGCGCTGGGCAGATTAGTGTCTCGTGAACTGCTGGTTTTCATCTTTGGAAAGAAACTTCCCATGCGAGTGAACTGGTGGAGTCGTATAGATCGGTTTGGTGCGTGGTTTGAGTATACCGGTTCATCGTTTTCATATTTGAGTAAGATCTAGGTGTCCAGATCTGACCCTCGTGTGTTAGAGCGGGTTGTCCTGAGCGGGAGATGTAAGATGTCGTTTGGGGTTACCCCGGTAGACGTGGGTTGAGAGTAAGCGATGCGATGTCGTTTGGTGTATACCAGATTTGACGCTGGTTGAGTGTGATAGGTGCGACGTCATCTGGTGGTATTCATATTTGGTTAGCGTAGGGAGTCAAACCTGGTTAAGTGCTCAGATCTGAAGTGGTCGGTGGCACTGTAGCTTTGACTGGGAGAAAATATAAGTGTCGATTAACACTTCGACGATTTTGAGACCCGATATTCCCTATCTCTTTTCCCATAGAGCTATCGACTTATAACTGTTCTTCAAACCCTTATTGTTCATCCGAACACAAATTCTTCGATTGCCGTCGATTGACGCCGCCGTTTGGAGCAAGGTCGATGGAGCTGAGCTCGTCTCCTCTAGATCATTCCATTGGTACCAATTTGGAGGCTTGGGTCGGCGTTTTGAGGGAGTGCGAAGTAGTTGTAGTGTTCGTATATCTTCACGAATTCCAGCCAGTAGTTCTTCAGTCCTGTTTGAGCTTTCGGGTAAGTGATTTATTCTTGTTCTAAGCTTTGATTTGGGATTCTTGGTCCTACGTTGTGTAGTTGTGACTGGCCTGAGTTTCTTGACCGTAGGCAGTAGGTTTTATGAGCTCAGATTTGAGCTGAGTTGTTGGATGTCTTGGCAGATTTGAGTTTTCAGGCAGCTTCTGTTGGGTTTTTGGTGAGCTAGTAGAGCAGCAGATTTGAGCGAGCTGTAGGAGTTGTTCTCGTGTGTAAGCAGTTGGCTGTGTACTCCTGTGAGGTCCGTTGAGGTAGCAGCTGTGTAGAGAGCGAGGTACGGATTGAGCTCGTACTTACAGCCTTGAGATGAACATGAGAACATATTATGTATGTGTGTTTACGTGCTGTGTACTATGCCTGAGTTTTGCTGATCTTATCTCCATGGGAATTTATAGATGATGGATGGTGTTGTTTATAATATATTGCATACTGCGTGATTTGATTATCATTGCATTCATGCATAGCATATTGAGCCTGCAATTCTTTGAGACCTGAATATCGCTGAGTCACGATTTGCCGGCTGAGTCGCAGTGCACAAAAATCCAATGTCGTCACTGAGTCGTGATAGTCATCTGAGTCGCTGTGATTTGGATTCAGCTGATTGATTGAGATTTATTGCACAGCTGAGTCGTTGTGCCTTGCTGACCAATGATTCTTTGGTAGCCCTCATGCATGACACGACATGATATGTTGCATGTGTATCTGATAGCTGTGGTATATTGCTCTTCGTACTGAGGTTTGACCCAGTTTTATTTTCCCTTTTTGGGCTGCTTTGTCAAAAGTGTCAGGCCCCGTGCTAATTAACAATAATTAATAGCACATAAACGGGGAAGCATAAAATAGGGCTAAAATTTTTCGAAATAAAGTTGGGCCTGAACCAATTCATATCTTCAAAATAGTCATAATTAAAATACGATTTAACTCAAAACTCATACAACAACAGGTAATTACAAATCAAATCAACAACGATCCCCCAAATACATATAACCTCAGGGCATCCCCTGGATCAATACATAGTATAATAACTGGGACTTCAAGGAAATGGGGATCGACCAGCTGGGTTTCCAGTCTGTCCAGCTTGGTTACCTGAAGATCCTGCAAATGGGAAACGTAGACCCAAACAACACAAAAGCAGGAAAAGAATACGAGGTCAAGCCTCAGTACGAATGAGCACTAATATAACAGCAAATCATAAACATGCAGTATTCTAAGTTATGAATGCATGTGGCTGTCAAATAACATCGGTCATCAAGGCCTGCTAATCAGCTGGCAGTAATCTCAATCGAGCCTCTATACCCGCACAGTGTATCAACCGGGGAAATCATCGGTCCGTGATCTTCAGGCCCGTCAGCCATCACAGCTCGGTGGTTTTCAGACACAACCAATCAGTCGGTCACCACTCCGGTCTGCCGGTCACAACGTGGCTCTATCTCAGGTTCTCAATCGATCAAAGGCTCACTATGTATGCATGAATGCCGTGAAATTCAAATCCGATTTCAATATGCATAAAATACGTAAACAGCATATATCAATTCAATCAAGCTGTCACGTAATCACAGAGAATCACATAGCACAGATTTCATGCCTCAAATACTAGCACGCTATGGCTAAGCTGTTAACAAAAGCTCAACTCGTACCTTCAATTCTCAGTACACTACCTCAACAGATCTCACCAGGCACAGAAATTACAGCCTGCTCAAAATTGCTACCTCGCTGATCACATCCAACACAGCAGGGACCTCCCTGGAGCTCAAATCTGTTAAGGAATCTCATTTCTTAGTTCACAGCTGAATTTCTAAAGCATACTACCTACGGTCAGAACTCAAATCTGGTTCTACCTATCGAAGCATCTTCTAACAGCTAGAACTAAGCTTAAAACAGCCGAAATCACTTACCCAAAAGCTCAAGAACTCTCGGGTCTAGCTTCCCAAAAACGTTCGATCAACACTGCTGCTTCGCGTTCCTCTCCAGCGTCGACTCAGGCGACCTAACTGGAATAAATCGAAAGAGATACTCAATACGAGCTCAACGCCACTAGTCTCGCTCCAAACAACGGCGGAAATCGACGGCAACTAACGGAGAAGGGTTAGAATGAACAGTAACTATCGAGGGTTTAATGGAGAAAACTATGAGAAATATCGGGTTCAAAATACGCTAAGTGTTGGACAGCACTTGGTATATAAATCTTTGAACCACTGCTATTCTAAGCAATTCAGATCTCTGCTTATACTAAGGCAAAAGTCCTCTCAAAGCTGACTCCAGATTTCGCTCACTGCTGATACAATTCAAACATTGAAACACTCTACTAACTCATACAGCAAAAGACGTTGCACCAACTAATCAAAACGACGTAGCAGAGCTTCAACAGTTGCAACAGATCTCTCACCCTCGCTAGCAACATTTGAATAGCGCTAACTACCAGCGGTCAACTCAGCCGTTGACTAACACGCGACAACTTCTCACGCTCGCGCGCTAACGCTAACAGCTGCCTCTCACCACATTCTCACTGCTGAGTTGACTAGCGTTGACATCTGTTCGCGCTACTGCTGAATACCAACATCTGAATGCTCACGCAACTCACTGTTGTCTTCTTCGCTAATCCAAAACGCTGGCGTTCCAACTAATCCAAACGACGACGTATCAACACCTGCTACTGAAAACACGTTAGGCAACATCTAAACGCCAGCAAATTCTCGTGAAAAGACACTGCTGGCCTAGCTTCTTCCCAGCGATGATTCTCACGTCTGAATTACTACTGGAATCCAAATTCGACGTAGATCTCACTCGATAACCAAATTCTCACTACTGATCACTCTACGTCTAAATCTGAGCACCCAGAAATCACAATTTCCGTGAAAAATCTAAATCCAAAAGCTGATTAGCCATTAAATCATACTTAACAGATTTCTAGTCCTCATAGTCTGTGTTGGCCTTTGCAGGTTCTTCAGGTAATCCAGCTGGACTGAGTGGAGCGCCGGCTGGTAGATTCCCATTTTGAGTCCTAGTTATATATATCATGATCGTATTATAAACCAGGGGATGCCCTGCGTGGATATTGTATTTGGGGATCTGTGTTTGACGCATACTTGTATGTTTGAGGTTGTTGTTTGGATTTTTGAGTCAAAATGCATATTTTGAGTTTGATTGCAATTTAAGAGTTGATTTCAGTTCAGGCCTAAACGAAAAATTTTAACCCATATTTATGCTTCCGTGTAATTGTGATTAATTGAGTAATTAATCGGTGTTTTTAGCGCACTGAGCCTAACACAATCCAAATGACACTATTCAAGGAAACACATGCCTTGTATATTGTGAAAGTTTCCTCAAACCTTTCATCTACCTATTGCATGAATATTGTCAGGCCTCGTGCTCACAACAGATAAACACATGCGGAAGCTATCAAAAAGTGGGTAAAATTTTCGCTTTTAGGCCCGACGGTTTTAAACATATAGTTTAAAATAAAGCGATACTTAAAATAAGTTTCCCAAATCATAAAACAAGCAACGACAAAGCATACATAATCCATACATGTATCATACTCCCCTAAGGGTACAACAACAAAGCGCAGGGCATCTCCCTGGCTAACTGATACATATATATATATGCTATATGCTACTGGGACACACTAGCCACCTCCTGGGGCACCACCAGCTGGATTAAACCCACGACCAGCTGTAGAACCTGGGTTTCCTGAAAACAACACAACAAAGAAACAAACCAAGCCCCGGAGGGACATGGGGTCAAACCCCAGTACGGAGAGCATCAGATAAAGCTAAAAGAATGCATAAGATAAAATGCAGATGCTATACATGAGACGCCAAGGGAAAATGGAATGCTCGACCCACAAGGGAGCTAAGGAACTCAAACATAGCTCCAAGAATCATCAACAACGAATAGTGGCCACGGGGTATGTTCATAGTGTGGTAGTGAGCCACTCGCCATGAAACTACACCCACTTACCGGATGCATCAAACAACTCAACCTACTGTTGCCTCGCCCATGAACTGTGGTAGTTAACCACTCGGCGCATGGCGGCTAACGATCCCAGCAGGGAGACGAGAGTGCGGTATTGCCGCTCGCCCTCACATCCTGGTAAGAAAACAATAGCAATGCAACAATGGTACAAAGACTGCCAAAACTGGATAGGAATACCATGCGTGTATGCAACAGGCGGGAATGCAAGCATATAAACATATGCAACGCAGCAAATACACAAATAGCATACACAATTCTCAACAGAACACAACCAGCAGGCACGGAAATACCACATACCAGCGACTAAAATTCATCCAAGCCATAACTTTGCTGTAAAACGCGGGAATGCAAGCATATAAACATATGCAACGCAGCAAATACACAAATAGCATACACAATTCTCAACAGAACACAACCAGCAGGCACGGCAATTCCACATACCAGCGACTACAATTCATCCAGGCCATAACTTCGCTGTAAAACAAGCTCAAATCCGTACCTTAT
>KV009371.1:1596-13492 GCA_001598015.1 Dorcoceras hygrometricum | reverse complement strand
TTCCGGTCGTGGACCTGATTGACGGATCTACCGCCACCTACCGTGAAGAGCCGGCGTTCTTGTAATTCCGGTTGGAGCCAGGCACAAGTGCCAGCAAGGTATTCTTTTGAAACACCATATGAATGTCATAGATTTTGAATTGTTCATCGTATTGATCGTCTCCCGGCACATGTAATTTTGTTCTTCCGCTGCCTCGCCGGGGGGCGTGATCCGGATCCCCAACATGATCAATATAAAACCAACGTACGTGGCGGTGTGGTTCACCCGACCTTACCTCGGGATCCCTATATGTCACACCTCTATGCTGCCACTTCATCCCGATGTCACACAAGGATCCATAAGCTCATTATCATTATACATTAACAGGGGATCCCCGGGCCCGGCTACCCGGTGAAAGCCATTAATTCGATTGATCAATCTATAAACCAACGTACGTGGCGGTGTGGTTCACCCGACCTTACCTCGGGATCCCTATATGTCACACCTCTATGCTGCCACTTCATCCCGATGTCACACAAGGATCCATAAGCTCATTATCATTATACATTAACAGGGGATCCCCGGGCCCGGCTACCCGGCTAACTCCCATCATTACTTTGCCCCAAAACACTCCAATCCCTCAAAATATTTTCATTCATGCCTTAACATAATTTAAACTTTCATGATGCATGCGTTTCATAAAAAATTCATGCAACTTAAAATCGTGGCACCTTAATATATATTTAATTTCCTTAAAACATTTCATAATCAAATACATAGCATAATACGTATATAATTAAATATATATTCATGGGCCTATGCATTATTTCCTCGGCCCGGTCAAGGACTGACTCAAGTGACTGGCCCACTAACTCTAAGCCCAAAACTCAACTAGACTTAAAATAATACCAAGCCCAACTCAAACTTGGCCCAACAACTAAGAATCACCGCTTTTAACATCATTTGAAGGACTCGGCCCAACATCGTCAAAACAGGCTTAAAACTCATTTAAAGTAAATAACGGCCCAAAATCCAACAATTTGATTTAAACAACCAAATTACTTAAAAATGACAACTTAAATAATTTTTTACTTAAAATCATTGACCCGAAATTATAATTTTGACCAAGAATAATTTTAACTTAAAAAGTTGACACGACTTGATAAAAATGACCCGGACTTTAAAAAAAGACTACCCGGCCCAAAAATAAAATACTCGGGCCGAACTTAAAATATTTGACTCGACACTCGACTACTCGATCCGGTCCAATCGAACCAACCGATCCAATTGAACCATCCGGCCCAAAACATAAAATTAAACCTTTAAAATTTCTAATTTACTCCATCATTTGCTAAAAATTCAAACATTTAAAAACCAATGACCAAAATTTGACTTTAAAATTTGATAAACGTATTAGGCCCATAAGTAAAAGGATTTTGACTTTAAAATTTTGATTTTAAAATATTCGGCTCAATACGCTAAAATTGCCAAAAATCTCATAAATCAAATAAATTCTAAAAATGCTGGCAAATATCTTAAAATATGTTTAAAACATCAAATAAAATCATTCACAAACTTTAGCAACCCGTAAGACTCGAAATCTTAATTTTCACAAAAACGACCCGACGAGGCTCAATACGAGCGACAAAACGGTAAAAATCATTAAAAATACATTTCTTAACCAAATCACCCACTGTTTCAACCCACATCATCCTAACTCAATATAATAGTCACTGCAATAAACTAAACTCAAAAATGATTCAGTATGTGACCAACCCGACGTCCGCAAGCCCACTGTTTGTGCACAGACTTCAACCAGGACATGTTCTAGCCATAAAAATCATAACTAATTCGTTTCTCGACCAAATCGCCCCCCGTTTAGACCTACGTGATCCTAACTCAATATTCTATCCCCTGAAATCAACCACAAGCACGAAGACCGCATAGAGCCTCTTACCCGAACCCAAAAACTCTACTGTCGCGCACATAAGATAAGCTAGGACACATGCTTATTAGAAAATTCATAACTAATTCATTACTTGACCAAATCGCTTCTCGTTTGGACCTACGTGATCCTAACTCGGTGTACTAACTACCTGGACCACCTTGGATCAAAACCTAAGCCCCATGAACCGACCATGACCGAAGCATTACAAGAACGAATCAAAAACGTTTTGAAAACTATGGAACATGCATGGATCTAAAACAATTGTGCATAGATCTACATAAATCACATACAATTCATGCATTAAACTTTAAAAACAGTTTACTATAGCTTAAATGGTGAGAAAAGGAATAGATATTACATGCCTGGCTTGGAGAGAATAGAGATCTGCGAGTTACCGACGTTGTAGACGCGAGATCGGGGCACCACCGACTTTGGATCACCAAACTTGACCAAGAATGGAAGAATTTCGAAAGTTTTGTGTTGTAGAGGAAGGGGAGGATGACTGGTTGAAGGTTTTGGGACTAGGTTTGATTAAACTTGGTGTTTATAAATAATGCAATGTGACATAATTGACCCCTATGATTAAATTAAGGAAAAGGGATAAAAATTGACATGTTTGCCCTTACTTTTAAATGAAAGGATAATAAAAACTTTATCTTGGTCTTGAAAAGGGTTTAAATTTCGAAATTGAAGCCTACTCACATTTAAAACATCTTAAAAGCCCATAAAACAGCCCGTATAGGCGAAAAACAGGTTCCCTCCAAAATAAATCATAAAAATGCTAATTTTCGGAATTGTTGCTTAAAATAAAATAATTCATTCTTAAAAATCTAGAAAGCTTAAAATCTCAATTTATTTCATTCCGGTCGACCCTAATCTCGTCCACGCGTCTGTAGCTCAAGCAGGCTGAAAAAACAACACATGGATACCATGCAGTATAAAATCATAAATAAATCTATAATAAGGCATGTAATCATCTAAAAATATTTTCCCCCTATTCATGCACTCATTTCTACGTGATCCGAATTTCGGGATGTTACAAAAAATGACTAGGTGTTGGGTCAACGTGCGGTATATATACTTAAGTCCTTCATTTCTGAGCTACAATGTTTTGAGATAAGCTCGGGAGTCCACACTGTATTCAGCTCAGGCATGCAGGTCAGCACGCGTACAAAATTCAGCTCTCGTTCCCAACAGTTAGCATCACAACAGATCACGCTCGCTCACTAATCAGCTCTCACGCACTAAACAGCTCTCGCACGTGGTTCAGCTCCCACAACGGATCACAAGTATCTCTCAATATCCAGATCAGGTTACGTGCTCAGACCAGCTCAGAACATTCAGCCCAGCTTACGGTCCTGAACAGTACATGTCACTTGGATTAGCATGCACCTCAACATTTCAGCTTACACCGCTTAGTTTAGGATACTTACGAAAATGGCTTGCGCAACAAAAACAGATCAGACCGCGCATCGTATCAGATCTCTCACTCTGTTCATGTCATAAATACCCAGCTCAGCTTAGAGCTAACAGATCGGATTGTGCCTCATGCACAGTAACCTCATATCGCACTGATTAAGCCACTAATCACCTTGGCTAATTACAGTACTCACATTGGATGTTTTTTATTCTTTGGCCTACTGCAGGTCCTGTGAGCATGTTAGCTCTGCATGTGGTTGTAAACCGTTTTCAAAATGAGCTAGTATAATTATTTTGAGTAATCGATTCTTTTTACTTGTTAATTTGGGCCTGACACCCGAGTAGTTGTAGTTATGTAATTATTGAACCTGGTCAGCTCGATGACATTTTAGTGTGACTTCGTTGTTATTGTGTCTAGCTGACACTGGATTATATTATTATGTTTGTAGATAAAATATTTTATTTTGAGTATTTGATTTTTTTGATACGTATTATTTACAGGGATGTCATGATGAAAATTTTGTAGCTCAAATGGAAAATATTAACTCACTTTCCCTCTATATTTTAATGAAATTCTAATTGCATGTAATAAATTGTTATTAGGATAATACACCCTCAAACATAACAAGTTATACAACTTGCTGTGGTAGTTCAACGCAGTTGATCTAAAAAATGATTAATTTGAATGAATTGATGATAGAATTTGAACAGGAGAACTGAAATATTCATCAAACGTTGCAAGGCTAACTAACCTAGCAAATAAAATAGCAAGTGGAGTCGTTTTGTGGATTTGAGGGGGTGGTGACCTGCATAATCCATGTCTATCATTAATTTTAACTATTAAATTGACGAAGTTCTAACACGGTCAAACACATTTGAGATCAAACATGGAAATATTCTAACATATGGGACCGAAATGAGTTTCTTCTCCGCTAATTTTAACCACTAAGTTGTCGGAAGCATCAACTCAGGGAAATTTTAAACATGTAGGAGTAATTCGGGAATGGAAAAACATTTGGGGCCCAACAGACAAAGACATCAAGCGTATAGGACTCAACTAGGGTTTCACCCTCAAACTCATAATGCCTGATGTTTGATCTCGACGTTTTCACGATGATTTTCATACAACGCTTAATCAAACCTATCACTCGGCTAGGTTCATGTATATGTTCAATTGACTCAATCCAACGCATGCTCCACTACATATATGTTAAATAAACAAAAATGTGCACGGGTAAATTTCATAAGACGAGTCTACGTTCAACAAATTAAAAAGTACTATTTCATATAGAAAGGAATTTTAACTCCAAATATAAACAAGTTCAGCTTCAGCCCATACCATATATATAAATCCGTACCATCACCGATCTTATAACGGAAACCTAGTTATGTAAATTTACACCAACATATCCATCCTCCTCACTTACACCATCTCTATAATTACATCTCTCTCGTTTCACCAAGCCTTCCCACCCATCCCCCCTCTCTATAAGTACTTCGACAGATTCACTCCACAGCTTCCGTAACAAAGACTACTCAGATTCCGATCCCCTACACAACACAAATTCCTTCACTCAGCGATGCTTATATAACTACTTTCGCTTCCCGGGTCTGCCCTCTTCCTCCTCTACAAATCGGAAACAAAACAACTTCTGGTCGGTCGAAAACATCGAAAAATGATCAGTTGGCATGATCTCTATGTCGTTCTCACGGCCATGGTCCCCCTATACGTTGCCATGATCCTGGCCTACGGCTCCGTCCGGTGGTGGAAGATCTTCACGCCGGACCAGTGCTCCGGCATCAACCGGTTCGTCGCCATCTTCGCCGTCCCGTTGCTCTCCTTTCACTTCATCTCCTCCAATGACATTTATGCCATGAACTTCAAATTCATCGCCGCCGACTCGTTGCAAAAGGTTATCATGCTGATGGTGCTTGCTTTGTGGGCGAATTTCGCAAAAAATGGCAGCCTCGAGTGGTCCATCACCATTTTCTCCCTCTCAACTCTCCCCAACACGCTCGTTATGGGCATCCCGCTGCTGATATCCATGTATGGTCCCTACTCCGGCAGCCTCATGGTGCAGGTGGTGGTGCTCCAGTGCATCATCTGGTACACTCTGCTTCTCTTCCTGTTCGAGTACCGCGGCGCCAAGATACTGATAATGGAGCAGTTCCCGGAGACCGCCGCCTCCATTGTCTCCTTCAAGGTGGAATCCGATGTTGTCTCGTTGGACGGCCAGGATTTCCTCGAAACGGATGCGGAAATCGGGAACGATGGCAAGTTACATGTGACTCTTAGGAAATCGAATGCCTCGCGGCGGTCACTCGGGCATGGCTCGTTCACCGCGGTCACTCCGCGGCCATCGAATTTGACAGGAGCGGAGATTTACAGCCTGAGTTCTTCGAGGAATCCGACTCCACGGGCATCGAACTTTAACCACTCTGATTTTTACTCGATGATGGGATTCGGGGGGCGGCTGTCGAATTTCGGGAACTCGGATACCGGGAGACTATCTAACTATAACATGGGTGATATGTACTCAGTTCAGTCATCCCGGGGGCCGACCCCGCGGCCGTCGAATTTCGAAGAAACCTGTGCTCCGGTGGGATTGGTTAGTTCGCCACGGTTCGGTCACTATCAAGGGAAGAGTGTTCCGAGTTCTTATCCTGCTCCGAATCCGAATCCGGAGATTGCGTCGGCGGTTCCAAAGATGGGGAAGACCCATCAGCCCCAGATGCAGCAGCTGCACGGAAATAAGCCCGGCCACGATGCGAAAGAGCTTCACATGTTTGTGTGGAGCTCCAGCACTTCGCCGGTGTCCGAAGGCCGTGGAGCTGGCGGCTTGCATGTGTTCGGAAGTCCGGATTTCGGCGCTTCCGAGCAGTTTGGGAGGTCCGACCATGGTGCCAAGGAAATCAAGCTGTTCGTCTCCGATAACCCACAGAATGTGGAGTCTAAAGGTGATTGTTTTTTTAGACAAATTCATATTTGTGACTTGAGTTGAGTGGTTTTCTATTTTATTTAGACAAATCCATTTTTGTGACTTGAGTTGAGTGGTTTTCTATTTTATTTAGACAAATCCTGTGTTAGCAAGATGTTTGATACTTTAGGTGTTCCTCAAACAGGGCACTTTGGTGGGGAAGACTTCAGCTTCATCGGCGGAGGCAGAGACCATGGCAATGACGACAGAGACAAAGACGGTCCACCGGGGCTTTCGAAACTTGGAGGCACCGCCGCCGAGCTCGATCCGAGAGCTACCGGAGGCGTAAAAGCACTCCCACCGGCAAGCGTAATGACTCGCCTAATCTTGATCATGGTTTGGCGTAAACTTATCCGAAACCCCAACACTTACTCCAGCCTTATTGGTCTCATCTGGTCTCTAGTCTCGTTCAGGTATGTTATGCTAGCGAATGACGAGTTCGATCTTCAATCACGAGCTGTTTAATATTTATCCAGTACATTCGATTAGTTAACGAGTACGAGGATGTTTTTCTATCGCAGGTGGGGCGTGCAAATGCCAAAAATCGTAGCACAGTCTATCTCCATTCTCTCTGATGCTGGCCTTGGCATGGCTATGTTTAGCTTAGGTAAGTAAGTATCTTGTACTCCTATATACACATTCTTCAACCTTGTCAATGCCCGGACACTTGAAGAAGTTACAGTAGTCGAACAGGACCGTATCTATTGTAAAGAATGTTTGACCAAACATCATTTATCCCAGCTGTCTGATATGTGAATGTTACTTATTTTAGGGTACACTTCTTGAAATTTCATTCTTTTGATTGTTGACGAGTCCCTATATGCTCTGGTACTCTTTCTTCTTTTAACTCACGCGCTCTTGATTTATGGCTTCGACAGTAATTGGTTTGGCCTGGCATTCTTGGCTGGTTTCACAATGATTTAACTCTCTTTTTATGCTAAAATTTTGGCCACTCATTTCTCTCACACACCACAAATGTTATCCACAAGTGTTGTTCAAGACTTGAATGCTTGCAATGAACCACCTCGACGTTTGGGGTCCACGATAATACGCCTTCACTCAGTCACGCACTAGCTAGCACCCTTGTTTTGGAAACCAATCTTCAAATCCTTGGTTAACTTTTATTACGTTCCTATGAATTTATGATTCAGATATCGTAACTATCGTCTAAAATGAATCTTGTCGAAGTTAATGGAATGTTTTCCACAGGTTTATTTATGGCCCTCCAACCGAAGCTGATCGCGTGTGGGAACACGGTGGCGACCTTCTCGATGGCGGTGAGATTCCTCACTGGCCCGGCCGTAATGGCGGTGGCCTCCATAGTAGTTGGTCTTCGAGGTACCCTCCTTCACGTCGCAATCGTGCAGGTGACTTTTGCTTTCTCATTAAACTTGTGCATTTAAAAACGATGTCAAAAGGAGCACACATATTATAACGACATAATTAGGGATTTGATGGTTTATAAAAGTAAAATAATATGGACTTCATTTTTTTTATTTATTTGGATCAAATATCTACGTTTATTTTATTTGATAGTTTTGTCATTTGTTTATTAATATATTCGGGTCACGAGCTTTTGTTGCTTGGTTCGATATCGTTTGTCTGTATGCTCGACTGACTTAGACATACTCACCCCGATGTTATAATGATAAAAATAAAATGTTCAGACTGAACCAAATAACAACGAGTTGGTCTCTATCCAACATGTGAAAGATCCAATTTTCCCACACCATGTGGTATCGGGACCATGCACAACTTGTAGGGAAAAAAAGACGAAATGTTTGGGAATTTTAAAATAATGTCGGAACTGTATATTGACATTAAACATTGATGTGTAATTTTAAAATCTCAATTATTTTATATTAACTTTTATTTATTATATAATCAAATATACATATGGACGACATAATTATTGTATTCGAAGCCATTTCCTCTGCTGAATACTGTGACATGTTTTCTGACATGTATGCTTATCCAATAGGCTGCACTCCCACAAGGGATTGTTCCATTTGTGTTTGCCAAAGAATACAATGTCCATCCAGCTATTCTTAGCACCATGTGAGTACATTTTTGAGAAATTCACCTCATTTAATTTTATACTAATTGGTATGTGAGTTTATATAATATTTTGAATATTTATAATTTTCAGGGTTATTTTTGGAATGCTGATCGCGTTACCGATCACTTTGGTCTACTACATACTTCTCGGACTGTGAAGCTCTCGAACCATGGCTCGAGGGGTGGCTGTCCGAATCGAAATAGAAGTATACTTTAGTGCATGCCTTCAGATTCGAGGGAGAGAACTCAATGTAGCAAATATCTACTTCTTCCATACGAAATTGACTTATGGCGCGGTAGGATTAAGGTATCTGGAGTAAAAATATAAAAGATCAATCTTGAGATCTTTTTTACCTGTTTGGATGAATTTACTTTACATAAATGTATCATTAGTAGTGATAGATTCAAAGTGCACCTACGATGGGTGTTGTTTGGATCTGAGTTTTTCGAGTTGAATCTTCTCATGTACATCAAAATCATCCATCTCAACGTAACCCGGAAGATTGTCCATGGAGGAAATTTACGTGGACTAGTTTTAGCAAAAGGGAGAGACAAGGGCGCGGAAGACATCGAAAGGTAAAATATTACCAAAAAGACAAATTGTCCCGCAATCATTCTCGTGTGGACATTTTGTAATTAGGGTTTCTTTTTTTATATATATTCTTAGGGAATTGGAGTTTTGAATTAAATTTTGCTTTATGTTTTTCGTCACTTTCTTTCGCCTTGTGTAGGGTTTATTAAATTAGCTACTGGTTAATGTAATTGTATCGTTTGTCGTTTTACTTGACTTTGTAAATTACTCTTGGATATTATCGATGAATGGTTTGGTGGTGAATCACATTTTATTTAATTTAGACCGTGAAATGATTCTCTCATTTTACTTATATCTTTGTTATCCTTATGGCAATCAAGTTGGTAACTTACACGCATGTTTCTATATTTTCTCAAAATAATAAGCATTGATACATATTTACTGAAAAATACATTTGATCCATTGCTTTATTTCATTTTTTTATTTTGATTACTAACTATTCAAAGTTTGGCTTTGATGCACTAACTTTCAATTTTTCATTTTTAGTTTTAATTCATCAAAATGATGACATGACACCAGGAAATACTAATGCGACACATAGATTGCTAATGTTTCCGACATGAAACTCGTCAAATTTCTTACACGAAATTGTGCTAGCTAGATTTTTCTAAAATAAAACACTCGGTTACTATTCGGAACACTATTCACATCTAAAATAGTGTTCCGACCCGAAATCGGAAATCAAATCTCGTTTTTCCAAAAAAAAAAAAGAAAAAACTCCGGCCGCACGCCGCCGCGCCACCGCCGGGAGCGTCGCCACGCGACCGTTGCGCACCTCGCGCGTAAATCGCGGCGGGGATCGCGGGATACGTGCGCGCATCCCGCGCGCACGATGCGGCTGGCGTGCCTATCGCGCACAGCCCGGCGAGCGTCGCGTCCGCTGGCCGGCACCCGTGCGTGCACGTCACACACGGTGGTCACCTGCGCGAGCTCGTCGCGCAGGTGGCCGCCCCCCTTGCACACAGCGTGCGGCGGCGTGCGCATACCCGCCGCCCCACCTGCGCGAGCTGGTCCCGCAGGTGGCCGCCCCCCGTGCGCACTCGTTGCGCACAGGGGCCCGCATAGCGTGCAGCACCTGTGCTGCACGCGTGAGGGCGGCGGTGCCCGGGCGGAGATACGGCGGTGAATTTTGAATTCTAGGGTTTTTGGGCCTGTCCCAGACGGTCCGAGGGATTTTTGGGCCAATACTTGCTATTGGGCCTTTTTTGTTGGACCAAAATTAATTTTTGAAAATTTTGAGATATTGGACCTAAAAGTGTTTTAAGCCCAAAATCGATGCAATTAAAATAACAAAATAATATTTTATTTAAAAATATGATTTTATATTTAAAATATGATTTTGTTGGATAAAATCATATTTGATTTGATTGTTTTATTTATGTCAATTAATTGAGTTAATTGAATGGATAATGTTTGGGATGATCGAGAGTCATGCCCAATGTGTTAGGTGCATGCTAGGTTTTACAATTCTTGGTTGTAATATTGTTGAAATCATTTCAAAGTGGGCCTGGTTTATGGCCCGTTCCTACCCCTTTAAAATGTATCCCTATTTGTCATGGCTATTACATGTAAATATTATACTTAGTTGGATACTTTTGAAGATGTTGAGATGATGATCAAAGATATTGAAGACCAAAGACTTGTAATACTGGAAGTTTATGTAATAGGATTGCATTTGCATACTGCATGTCACCTAGGATTGGACCTAGATCCATGCTTGGAAACCACGGATCGCATAGCTCTCGCTCATCGATTATCCCAATTATATTTGTAACGCCCCAAAATCCCTAGGACCATATTTATGAATTTCATAAATCATATGGGCCATTTTGGCAATTTTAAATATTATGTATCTGCTGAATTATTGATATCAGCAGGTAAGTTTGCGCTGCGTCTTGTTCCAGCAGGCGACTCCAAGGAGCGATGCACGAGCTGATTTTTAAATCGATTGGAAAATGTTTTAAGGAGGTAAAATGATTTCTTTAAGAGAAGGTTTGGTATTTTACAAATTAAAATGATATGAGGGAAATTTTACTAAATTTCAAAGGTGTGTCATGCTTGATTTCACAAGTAGCATGCCACTAATCCCTTTCATATAAAAACCTGTCTTCAAAGTAAGACTTTCATCATTTGCAAAGAAAAGATTTAAAGTGTTTTTCAAAGAAATTTCAAGAAAAGTTCGTGCGTTGCTCAAAGGGAAGATCTCTGCGGGAATTTGCTGTTGTTGCAAAGCTTCAATTAAGGCACGTAAAAGCTGATCTTTTTCTACACCATTTGAAGCATATATTGTGTTTTAATGGATCTGCTTGCCTGTATATTATAGATACATTTAAAGTTCATGTTTGAAATGATTTAGACATGATAAGGAAGAAAGATGGGTTCGAAAATGATGTTTTGATGTTTATAATGCTTCCAGTATGTTTTCAGAAAATTTATGAAGTTTTATATGTACTGAGGATTCGAATTTATTTCCAGATTCTACTTACAGTAGTTGTAATATTAGAATTTGATAACTGTGTAATTGGTAGTTGCCGGTTGAATCATTGGTATCGTTTGATAGGCAACAGCTGATGACATCGTTGTTGTTTTGATATTACAAATGTTGAGTTATGTATTCAGCAGCTGTATCTACTTGTTAAGATTCAGCAGCTGTATTGTTATAACGTTTACGAATGTTCTTCCTGTGGTTGTAATGTCGAAATTTGATGATTTTGTAATCAGTAGTTGTTAGTTGAATCAGTATAAAGTCTGGTTTAATAGGCGACGGTTGGTAGCGAAATCATTGTTTAGATATTGCAAGCGTCTTCGTAAATTTCAGCAGATGCACTGTTCATCAGCAGATGCATCTTTCTTTATTAATATCAGCAGTTGTTTTCCTTTGATTAGGAATCAGCAGCTGCATTGTGATTTTAAATTCAGCAG
>KV009370.1:107173-123343 GCA_001598015.1 Dorcoceras hygrometricum | reverse complement strand
CATACTCCGAATCAAATCAATCTGATCTTTCATGTGCTGCACAAATTCAGGGGTAGAAAGCTGTTTCTCACCAACCTCTTCCCAACAGATTGGAGATCTGCACTTGCGACCATACAAAGCTTCAAATGGGGCCATCCCGATAGTCACTTGGTAGCTGTTGTTATACGAAAACTCGACTAAGGACAAGGAATCCTGCCAGCCACCATTGAAATCCATCACCACTGCACGCAACATATCTTCTAAAGTCTGAATGGTCTACTCAGACTGACCATCTGTCTGTGGGTGATAGGCTGTACTCATAGCCAATCTCGACCCCATCGCTGCCTGCAAACTCTTCCAAAATCGAGAGGTGAATCTCGGATCCCTATCAGACACTATCGCAACAGGCACTCCAATCAATCTAACTACATGGTCGATGTACAACTTCGCCATTTTCTTCATCAAAAACCTCACATCGTAGGGAATGAAATGGGCTGACTTCGAGAGTCGATCAATCACCACTCAAATCGCATCACATCCCCTACTCGATCGAGGTAAATGAGTCACAAAATCCATGGCGATGTGCTCCCAATTCCATTGAGGAACTTCTAAACTCTGTAGCAAACCACCAGGTCTCATCCTCTCAGCCTTGACCTACTGGAAATTCAAACACTTAGAAACAAAACCAGAAATGTCGCTCTTCATACCTGCCCACCAGTAGTGAGATTTCAAGGCATGTTACATCTTCTTCTCGCCCGGATGCACACTGTATCGACTACAATGCGCTTCATTCATGATAGTTTCTTTCAAGTCGATTAGGTTCGGAACCACCAATCTCCCCCGAAATCTCAGACACTCATCAGAAGCAACAGAAAAATCATCAGACTGACCACTTCGGGTTTTAATCTTCAATTCATGTATATAGGGATCAGTTCTCTGCGCCTCCCTGATGTCACTCATAATCTGCGGCTCAACCTGAATCGAAGAAACCATGAAGTACTGATCAACCGGCTAAAATCTCCAACCACAAGTACTCAACTGCTCGTAGACTCTTGAGACACTCAAAGAAGCTAACATATCAGGATGGGCTTTCCTACTCAAAGCATCGGCTACTAAGTTCATTCGCCCAGGCTGATACTGAATCTCGCAATTGAAATCCTTGAGCAACTCCATCCAACGACGCTGCCTCATATTCAAATCTGACTGCATGAAGATATACTTCAAGCTCTTGTGGTCGGTGTACACCACAAATTCTTCACCATACAGATAGTGCCACCAAATCTTCAAGGCAAACACTATCGCAGCCAATTCCAAATCATGAACGGGGTACCTTGTCTCGTGAGGCTTCAACTGTCAAGACGCATACCAATCACGTACCCGTTCTGCATCAGCACACAACCCAAACCACTCAGAGAAGCATCGGAGCATACAACAAATCCTCCAGATCCAGACGGTAGAGCCAAAACAGGAGCAGTAGTCAACTTCTCCTTCAACGTCTGGAAACTAGACTCGCACTCGTCAGTCCAAACAAACTTCCTATCCTTCTGAGTCAACTGAGTCATAGGCCTGGCTATCGAGGAGTACTTCTCGATGAAACGTCTGTAATAGCCAGCCAATCCCAAGACACAACGGATCTCGGAAACATTCCTAGGTCTCTCCCAGTTAAGAACTGCTTCGACCTTACTCGGATCCACCGAAATTCCTTGTGCTGAAATAACATGACCCAAAAAGATAATTCTATCAATCCAAAATTCACACTTACTGAACTTGGCGTACAACTGCGAGTCTCTCAATCTTTGCAACACCAATCTTAGATGATCCTTATTCTCTCTCAAACTCCTCGAATACACCAAGATGTCATCTATGAAGACAATCACGAACCGATCGATGCACTCGCTAAAGACGCAATTCATCAAATCCATGAAAACAGCTTGGGCATTCGTCAACCCAAACGGCATCACAAGAAACTCATAATGCCCATATCTCGTCCGAAAAGCTGTCTTTGCCACATCAGTGTCTCTAATCCGCAACTGGTGATAGCCAGAGCGCAAATCAATCTTTGAGTACACCACCGATCCTTGCAACTGATCGAACAAGTCATCAATCCTCGGCAAAGGATGCTTGTTCTTCACCGTCGCATTGTTCAACTGTCTAAAATCAACACACATCCTCATAGATCCATCCTTATTCTTCACAAAAAGAATCGGAGCTCCCCAAGGCGACATACTCGGTCTGATGAAGCCTTTCTCCAGAAGGTCTCTCAACTGTTCCTTGAGTTCCTTCAACTCTGCTGGCGCCAACCGATACAGAGCTCTAGAAATCAGGGTTGTACCGGGCACCAACTCGATACCGAAGTCGATCTCACGTCTCGGAGGGAATCCAGGAATCTCATCCAGAAACACGTCGGGAAACTCTCGAACGATCGGGATGTCACTCAACTCCAATCGTGACTCTTGGGAAACGTCAAGCGCATAGATCATAAATCCAGCATTATCCAGCGATAACAGACTAAACATCTCCATGGCAGACACCATTGGAATCTTCGACCTCGAATCCGTGCCGTAGAAATCCCACTTCTCACCCGAATCGGGGCGAAATCTCACCACACCATGGAAACAGTCAACAGTAGCCTTATAGCTAGACAATACATTCATTCCCAAGATGCAATCAAAATCCCTCATGTCCAAGACAATCAGATTCGCCACTAGCACGTTCTGATCAAATCGAATCACACTATCCATCACGATCTCACGGGACATCACCCACACACCAGCAGGAGTAGATACAGATACGACATCACACAGTGGGGTAACTCTCAACCCACACTCATGCACAAACCATGCAGAAACAAAGGAGTGTGACGCTCCTGTATCAATTACAACTCTCGCAGGAAAATCAAAGATAGAACATGTACCTGCGATAAACATACCAGGTGTCTCCTCAGCCTGCTCCCCCGACAAGGCATTCCCCCGGGCCTACTGCGGTATCTGAAACTGAGGTCTAGAAGATCCTCCAAACCTAGACGATTCATGGGGTTGAAATACAGATCACTGGGTCGGAACAGGAAACTACGGTCTCTGTGAAGAACCACCAGCCGAACCCTTCTGTGAAGGAACCGAAGTCTGTCCCCTCAACAAAGGACACACTCTAACATAGTGTCCAGGCTGTCCGCAGTTATGGCAAGACCCCTGAACTCCACGACACTATGAAGTCGGATGCTTCCCCCCGCACTGTCCACAATACATACTACCAGAACCATTGCTACCGGAACTCACAGAACCAGAGGAACTCTAATTCATGTTCTTCTTGAACTGCTTCCCTCGAGGTCTAAACTGTTGGCGATTCGATTGCTGCGACCCTTGAGGAGATTGGAACGATTGCGACATACTCTGCACCGGCTGAAAAGCACGTCCAGACGTCGGCTGAACCGGAGCCTCTGCCTCCAACAACCAGACGTCGGCTGAACCGGAGCCTCTGCCTCCAACAAACTCTCCTCAACTGTCAACCGCTCGATTCACAGCGTCAACATACGTCACAGGGGATCCAGACGTGCTGCGACCCTTGAGGAGATTGGAACGATTGCGACATACTCTGCACCGGCTGAAAAGCACGTCCAGACGTCGGCTGAACCGGAGCCTCTGCCTCCAACAACCAGACGTCGGCTGAACCGGAGCCTCTGCCTCCAACAAACTCTCCTCAATGTCAACCGCTCGATTCACAGCGTCAACATACGTCACAGGGGATCCAGACAACACCATCCGGAACAAATCAGGCCTCAGTCCCTTCATGAACTTGTTCCTCTTCGTCCTCTCATGGTTGGCTACGTGTGGCACATACATGAGAAGCGAAGAAAACTGCCTGGAATACTCGGCCACCTTCATCGTCCCTTGCTTCAGATTATCAAACTCCCGCTCGCGACTGTTGTAGTAGGACTTCGGGGTATACTCCTATCGAAACGCGACACAGAAGCTCCCCCAAGTAATCACAGCCCCACTCTCACGTAAGATACGGGAAGTACCTCTCCACCAACGCTGCGCATTATCCCTCAATTGCAACACCGCCAGCTTTAATCTCTTCTCAGGAGTGTACTCCAAAGTATCAAACAGCTCCTCCATCTGCACTAGCCAACTCTCGGCCAACGCACCACCCTCAGCAGCAGCAAAAGTCTGAGGGTTCGTCCGCTGGAACCTAGCTAAGACTAGCTCCATCTCGCCTATCTGTCTCGTAACATCCTCAACCCGCTGATTGTCGTCATCACTATCCGAGGCCCTAGACTCCTCTGCGGTACGTCTAGTAGTCCTACCTCTACCTCTCCTCGGCGGCATCTAAACAATTCTCAAGGTAAGACTAATAGCATATATCAAAGAGACGGATAATATAATCACATAAGCCACATAGTCAATCAAAAATCAAATCAAAACTCTGTGCCTAGACTCGAATGTGAATCAAGGAAATCGAGCTTATCCCAGTTTAAGCTCTGATACCAAAAATATCAGGCCCCGTGCTAATCACTCAAGATTAAAGCACAAATAAGCACATTAACGTGGAAGCATAAAATAGGGCTTAAAAATTTTTGAAATATTTTGGGCCTGGACTCAAATCATCATTCAAAATATTCATAATCAAAGTACAAGTTAAATCAAACTCGTACAAAAATAGGTAACATCAAATATCAAATCAGATACAGATCCCCAATACATAAAAACACAGGGCATTCCCTGGTTCAATACATAATACAATATTTAACTGGGACTCAAGGGAATGGGGATCGACCAGCTGGCACTCCACTCGATCCAGCTTGGTTACCTGTAGATCCTGCAAATGGGTAACACAGACCCAAACAACACAAAAGCAGGAAAAGAAATACGAGGTCAAGCCTCAGTACGAAGATCCATCTAAAAATAGCAAGTCATGCAACATGCTATAAATCAAGTTATGACACAGA
Organism: Dorcoceras hygrometricum; assembly: GCA_001598015.1. NCBI lineage: Eukaryota > Viridiplantae > Streptophyta > Magnoliopsida > Lamiales > Gesneriaceae > Dorcoceras > Dorcoceras hygrometricum. Next base: position 118,419 of record KV009370.1, on the reverse strand, counting down.
CCCAAACAACACAAAAGCAGGAAAAGAAATACGAGGTCAAGCCTCAGTACGAAGATCCATCTAAAAATAGCAAGTCATGCAACATGCTATAAATCAAGTTATGAAATGCATGAGGCTGTCAAGGAATCGGTAATTAAGACCAGTGAATCAAATGGAAAATCATCTCACGTCGAGCCTCCATACCACGGTGTATCAACCGGGAAATCATTGGTCCGTGATCTTCGGGGCCCGTAAGCCCATCACAGCTCGGTGGTAGAAACTCAAATCCGACAGTCACCACTCCGATGATAGCGTTGGACTTTTTGGGCACGACACATCTGTCGGCCAGTCACAACGTGGCTCTCAATCAGGACATCAATCAATCAATCTGGCTCAAGATGTATGAATGAATGCCATTCAATAATCAATTCTAAATGCATACAATAACAATACGTGAAAACAGAACATCAATAACCAAATCAGGTAAAATCTGTTCACGTAATTCAGCCATCAATTCAACACAGAATTCATAACACGAAATACAGCCATGTCCACGCTCAAAGCTGTTAGAGCTGCTCAATTCGTACCTCACAGCTTCAATCTACCTCAATAGATTTCTCAAAGGCACGGCAGAACTCAGCCTAAGCAAATCAGCTTTCTCCTGACCTCCTCAACCTCGGCAGAAGCTATCCTGCACCTTAAATCTGTTACAACATCTAATATATATCAGCTCAACACTAAGTCGAATCCGCTTAGTACCTACGGTCGAGAACTAAATTCCAGTTCTACCGTTCTACGCAGGATTAACATCTGAAACTAAACTTAAAACTAGTTGGAAACACTTACTCAAGCTTCCAGAAGAACCAAAGAACACACGGTTCAGATCTCACGAAAAGCTTCGAACAAACAGGTTCTTCGCGCTTCTCTCCAACGCCGACTCAGGCCTCCTAGCAAGTATCAATCGAAAGAGAAACTCAAGGAGAATCCAGCGCCACCAATCTCGTTCAAAACAATGACTGGAATCGACAGAAATCTAGGGAAGAAATGTTAGGGTGAACAGTAGCTATCGAGGGTTTCGAAGATGAAGATAAGAAATGTCGGGCTCTAAATAATTCTAAGTGTCACTCAACACATATCTATATATCTCCACTACAACAGCTGATGTTCACAAAATCAGGCGCTACAGTAGGAGTCTTACGACTGAGCCAGCGTTTCCCTTCAACCGAATCAGTTGATACAATCAGATGTTGCACTACACAACGGGACATCAAAACGACGTCGCACCACGACGCCGCAGCGCTTCAACAGCTGATGACAGATCCCTCTCAAAACGGCCAACAGCTGAAACGCTAAATAACTCAAACGACGACGTATCAGGGTTCCCGCTAACAAAGGTAAAACGACGTCGCCTCACTACCAGCAGCTGGTCACTCAAACCAACAGCTGATCACTCGACTGAATCAGATCCCTCGCAAAGGCAACGGCTGATTAGCGCTAGAACATCAGCAGTCGACTCAGCTGTTGACCAACACTTGACAGCTGCTCGCACACGAGTTACGCTAACTGCTGCTTCCCGCTACACACTCACTGCTGAGTTGACTAGCGTTGACATCTGATTACGCCACTGCTGAAATACCAACAGCTGAATGCTCATGCAACTCACTGCTGACTTCCTCACGTAATAGCTCACAACTGATCACGCTACTACTGAAATACCAACAGTTGAATTGCCCGCAAGCCTTCGCATAAAAACGCTGCTAGCTTTACTTCTCCCAGTGATAAACCTTACTGCTGAAACGCTACTGGGATCATTTACCGCTAGCAAAATGCAACTGCTGAACTCCAATTCCGGAAGTTTGAACTTCACAAACCAAACTTCACTACAATTACTCAAAATCTGAATTCGAAATCCCTAAAATCTCGTGACTAATCCTAAGCAAATTTGATTAATCACTATTCGAATTTCTCAATCCTCACATCGGTGCACTTAAGTTCAAGAACATGAGTTATTGCAGCTCAAGTTTCAACTTACCAGATCGCATGTGTGTCGGACCAGCTTGCAGAGCAGCTGTCCGTACACTCATATAATCCGGTTCCAAGTTGCGTGCTGCTTTTGTATCTTTCAAAAATTTTAAAATTGCACGTAACTTACGGGTACGATGTCTTAGGCTGGTGAGAGCCTACGTGAGTTGTGTGAGAACTCACGGATACCCCTGTTTTTAGATCCCAACATTTGGAATCAGAGCTCTTTTGTGATCTGGTACCCCGAATAATGGGACCAACAGTCGCCCCGCCCCGCCTTAACCCATGACCCAAACGAGCCAGCCTGTTACGGTCTGCCTCAAAACGGGCTAGCATTTTTGTAATCCAACCAGCCTATTTTCGGAGTGGGTTAACCCGACGAGCTTGACCCATTTTGATGGCTCTAGGCATCGACGAACACTCCCCGTCCTCTTTTGAGCCCCAGGCGTCACATGCCCACTAGCTTCCGCTTGGTTCATCCCCGAACCACACGTACCAAGAGAGGTCGGTTATTATACCAACTGAAATGACCCAAACTACTAGGAATATTTTTTATTATTAAATTGGACACAATTCACGTGAATAGTACCCCAAAATTAAAATAAAATGTCCACAAGGTCACAACATTAAAAGGAAATGATGCACTTAAACCTAAATACAGTCATAACGAGATAAAATGCACAAGGCGCTAACATCCCGCTTCGGGTTTCAAAAGAATTAAATCTCAAATTTCAAACTTTGACGTCACAATAATTTATTTCAAAAATATCTCATAAAGGAAATCGTATCCTCAAAATTCACGTAACATCTCATAAAAATCTTTTGCGGAAGCTTAGAAGGTCTCGGGAGTGCGCCACCGGTATCCGATGCTCCTCAAGCGTTGTCGCCCCAGACCTCAACATCGTTATCACCTGCACGCAATCAGATCTAGTGAGCCTAATGGCAATTCTGAATAACAAATGATAAAGTACATCCACATGCATCTAAAATAACGATATTAAAATACTTTTGAAATCTCGAGTTCAGAACTTTAAATGAACTTTGAACAATTAGATTTTTCTTCAAGCGTCGCATTCAAGTGCATTAAATAAACTTCAAGCCTCAAATCATCAAAATAAATAACATGGCATGTAAAATGACATAAATCCTCAAAATAACATTTTTGTTGAAGTTTTCTCATTGATGCGACCCCTCTGTTCGCTTGATCAAGCTATAAACCATAGTACAGGCTGGAATATCTCTACATACCTCTTGCTTCGTAGTCACTATCCCCTTCTAATATGGCTCTACGGACCTCATGCGTCGCAGTCACCATATTCCTCTACGTCTTGGTCACAAACAACTTTCATTCCTCAAAATAATTTTCTTTCTCTTTCAATCAAACATAAACGCATATAACATGCCATTAACATCACAAAATTCATCATTTTCATTTTCAAAAGCTTACTTCCCGTAAATATTTTCTTGATGTGTTAGAAACTATAGAAATTTTTAGCCAAGGTCAATCGGCACCGTTCTAGGCTTCTCGATGGGCTACTCGGACACCGGACGATCTCAACGAGTCACTGGACAAGTCCAAACTCATCACACTCAACCCAAGCCTATAAAATATGATTTTACACATCTTAAACATGTTTACAAGCCATAAATGTACTTGGATGCCTTCGGGGTGCTGCTATAACCTCGAGAATTTCAGCACCACATGCTGCCTCTCATCGTGCCTTATATGTGACCACATGACTTCTAACTCGTGTATCCTTGACCTCCAGAAACTTCCAGCCCTTAAACCAAACGTGTGTGCTTCTTATTCAACTTGGGGACTGACCAAGGACGCCTAAGCATGTGGCAAGAACCACCAGCCCCTAACAGCTCTGTGAAAAATCCATGGGGTGAGGAACTGATTTTTTTTTTTACTTGAAAGTGAGCCTATCGTTTGATTCAGGTGTATTAAAAGGCTTTAAGTGTAGTTTAGGGTTTATGGTTTAATTGTCCAATTTCAAGCTCAACTTAAATCTTAATCATACTCACTAAATAAATTCATTTTTGGGGTCTAAAAATCCGAAACTTTGTAATTAAAAAAAAATTATATTTTACACTTACCTGCTCTTTTACCCTAAAATCGCGTTGTGAGAAGGACGCTAAAAAAAACATTTTCTCCAATCGCTAGGAAAAATTTCAGATTTATCACTAACTAATTTTTTGTCTCCTAATATCTTAAACATAAATTTTGGAATATTTTAATGTCACCTCTATCGACCCCGATCATCCTTCCGTGACCTGGCACCGGATATTCACCTGAAACCGAAAAATCTTATGACACATAAAAATCTCAAAATAAATCTCCAATAATATTTTAAAACCTCAAATAAAATTTAAAATCATTTGAATCACTTATCTCATGCATGTAGTTTGCGTAATCGGATATCGGACACTACAGTCACCATACTCCTCTACGTTTTGGTCACAGTCAACTCGCAGTCCAATTTCTTTTCTTTTAAAGCATCAACATCACATATCATTCCATTAACATCATAAAATTCTTTTTCATTTTCATAAACTTGTTGTCTATAAACATGTTTTCAATGCATTAGAAAAATATGGATGATTTTAACTAAGATCAATCGGAATCGTTCTAGGCTTCTCAACGAGATACCTGGACACCAGACGATCTCAACGAGTCATCGGACAAGCCCTATACTCATCACAATCAATCCAAGCCTGGAAAATATTATTTTACACATTGTAAACATGTTTACAAGCCATACATGTTGTTCAGATGTATTCGAGGTGCTGCCATGATGTTAAGATAAAATTTATTAGTTTTGGTGATAACAAAATAAGACAAGTGCTGATGCAAAGTGACTACTGGACAATCAGCCGTTGCAATTAACAGCAAAGTATATCCAGACGTCAGGTTATCTCAGACTTGGGTATTCGATATTAGTTCAGACGTTGAGTTAAATATATTCAGATGTTGAATTGGCCAGTCAGTTATTGGGTTTGAATATTTCAGTTGTTAGATATCAGATCTTGGTATTCGGGAATATTTCAGCAGTTGAGTTGAAGCACTCGGTTGTTGGGTATCTATTCAGGCGTTGGATATTTAATCAGCAGTTGGTATAATCAGTCGTTGGTTTTTGTGTTCAGCAGTTGAATTCTACTTTCAGTAGCGAGCATATTCAGACGTTGGGTATTTCTTTAAGAAGTGTATTCAGCTGTTGGGGATTCAGTTGTTGATTAGATATCAGGCGCAACTACTCAAGTGTTAGCATGTTTATTAACGAACAACAAAACTACGTCGTTTGGATTAGTTGATACGACAGCGTTTGGCTTAGCGCTAAAATTCAGAAGTTGGTTTATGTTTCTATCAGCGATGAACTATTCATCTTCTTCAAAGAAGGAAAAGCTGTTTTAACAATAAGAGAATTCAGGCGCAAGCAACAAATCGATTCAAACGCCATTACTTATTCAAAATGGAAAGAATCAATGGTGAAGATTGAATCGTACTATTGCCTGGAATTAAGGAGACAACGCTGGTACTATTTTGGATAAATAGTACACAATATACAGAGAACGTTTTACGGTGATTGCACAAATATGGAAAAACGACAATTTGGCTCTGACGATGTGCAATTTACCATTTGGTGGAGCGGGATATACGGTCGCACAATTTAACAGGTTTTCAAAAGGGATTTTGTTTCCTTAGCCAAATTTAATGACAGTTGGAGGACGAAGACTATATATAGAGCTGGAATTTGAACTGAAGAAACTTCTTGAAGCTCTCGGTCACTCACAATCTTAGCTCTCTGTTATTCTTGCTATTCGTCGTTCTCATTATCTCTGAGCGTATCACACATTGAAGCTATCTCTCAAAAGCTCACAAAAACTCGAAGAACACAAGTGTTGATTTTCACAGAAAATACCTTCGAGTCATCTTCTGGTTCACCTTTGTTGAATCGAGTTTCTACGTTTAGAAACCAGAAGATTTACAGTCTCAATAGATTTGTATTCATTGTTTCATTCTAGATTGAGTATGTAACAAACGTGCCACACAAAGGCCGTTTGAGAAAAATATTATTCACTTGTATTCAGCAGTTGTGACTGCTTTGTGATTGGTGTTGCTAGGATTTCACCTTGAGAGAGGATCGGTGATCGGGTGTTTGCAGAAGGCCTGTAACCATCAAATCTTCTAGTGGAACCTTCCTGAAAACGGAAGAAGGGGAGACGTAGGATATTGATATCCGAACTTCCATAAACAAACTCTCGACCCTTACTCTTTTATATTATTGCATTTACGTATTGCCTTAACTGTTCACAAATTAATCGAATTCTTTCCGCACTTTTTGTTTAGTTCGAGAAATTTAGTATTTTTCGAACCACATTGATCCTATCAATTGGTATCAGAGCCTGCGCATCTCAGTATTGAACAGTTGTTGTTTGTGCTTAATCATATATTAAAATTTCGACTTCTCACAACAAGATTCCTATGTTTTCCAAGGAGGATTACGACGACTGGAAGATTCGCATGCAAGCGCATCTGGCTGCTCAAGATGACGACATGTGGTCTGTTATCATAGAAGGACCATTGAGGATAATGAAGCCAAATCTAGCCTTTGCTATATCTAACGGCGAGCCTCAGTTTCTGGAAAAGAGCCGACATGAATACACTAATGAGGACAAGAAGAAGGCAAATCTGGACAATGTGGCCAGGGATATACTTTACAAGACGCTGGATAAAAACATGTTCAGTGAGATCAAGACCTGCGCCACTACCAAAGAAATATGGGAGAAGCTGACCCAAATATGTGAAGGAAATGATGAAACGAAGGAGAACAAGCTGACTGTTGCTCAGCAGAAGTATGAATCAATCAAGATGAAGGATGGAGAGACCATGACAGAGTTTGATGAAAGATTCAGTGCCGTTGTTATTGACTTGACGAGTCTTGGCAAGGAGTATAGCAACAGAGAGCTAGCACTGAAGGTGATGAGAGCGTTTCCCCAGGGAGTGGGACGTGAAGACGATGGCTATGAGGGAGCCCAAAGATCTGAACAAGCTGAAGCTTCACGACTTGTTCGCAAACCTAAAAGCTTATGAGTTCGAGTTAGAAACAAGATCAGAAGCTGGACCCTCGACATCCCAGCCAACAAAAGCACTAGCAAGACGGCTGATCAACTCAGCGATGATGTCATGTCCCTCTTCGTCAAGAAACTCTTCTACTTCTTATAATAATGTCCATAAAAATGATAAAGTTGCATCTGATATGAATTGCTTTAATTGTGGACGTCCAGGGCACTTTGCAGCTGATTGCAACAGGCCCAAGAAGGAAGACAGATATAGAAGAGATGAAAAGAAGGAGGATCGATACAAACGAGATGAGAAGACAGTTCCAAGGATAGACGGATGAGGACACAAGGCGATAAAAGACCCAGCCGCAAGAATGATCGCAAAGTGCTGATGGCTGAGGAAAGCACCAAGATTTGGGCAGATACTGATTCAGATTCTTCATCCAGCAGTTCCTCATCAAGCGATAGTGAACAGGAGGAAGTTCACTTTCTCATGGCCTATCAAACTTCATATGACGAGGTATTTGATTTTTCCAATATTGAATTTACACGAGAAGACCTTGTCATTGCACTTAATGATATGGTCAAAGAGTACAGGAAGCTTTCTCAAACATTCGAGGAAGTTAAAGCTGAAAATGATGATTTGAAAAATAGTTCACTAGAACCAAGTACTGTTGAACTTGGTGAAGCTGACAGTTTGAAAATTGAGTTGAATAAGCTGATGGCAGAGAATGAACTGTTGAGAAATGAATCTAGTAGCTGAAATTGAAAAATTGAGTTTGACAATGAGCTCCTGGACAAAGTCTTCTGCTTCTCTTGATAAGCTATTTGGAATTCAGAAGCCAGCGAGTGATGGAACTGTCTTGAGTTTCAATAGTAGTGAAAGCAGTGAAGGAGAAACAAGTACTCAATCACAGCTGGTGTATGACAAGTTCAACAAGATGAGCTTTGTCAAAGCCAACGTGATATATGACTGCTGTGAGTCGAGGACATATAATAACCAGACCTCTCAGAAGTTGAAACATAAAGGAAAAGCTGGTATCGGCTTTCAAAGACCTGAGAATTCCAAGCCCAGCTGGCTAAAGAACAAATTGGACAAAGACAAAGCGAAAGCTGGTTCTAAGTCGTTTGTTCCTAACCAGCCAAGGCGTAATTCAACGAAGGTAAAATCTGGTTGGAGAAAGGTTCAGCCTAAGAGGGATCTGAGTGGTCAAATTATGAAATCAAAACTCAACAGATCTCACAATTATGCACAGACCCTCACGGACTCTAGTACTGGAAAAACTGTTAAGCTAATTCAAGTATGGGTCCCGAAAGGGTAATCTGATCTGGACCCAAGTAAAATTGGGTACCAACTGTTTTTATGATTGCAGGATAACAGGTACGAACCAGCTGATGTATCAAATTTGTGGTACCTGGACAGCGGCTGTGCACGACATATGACAGGCTGATCTGGACCCAAGTAAAATTGGGTACCAACTGTTTTTATGATTGCAGGATAACAGGTACGAACCAGCTGATGTATCAAATTTGTGGTACCTGGACAGCGGCTGTGCACGACATATGACAGGGAACCAAAAGCTGTTATCAGATGTTGTCCCACAAAAAGGAGCAAAAATTGTGTTTGGTGATAACGCAACGGTAACACTGTAGATAAGGGTAAGCTTATCCACGGTAACATCTCTATTTCAGATGTCTTAGTTGTTGATAATTTATGTTAAAATTTGATTAGCATTACTCAGATATGTGACAAGGGTTACATAGTTAAGTTTCAACAACACACTTGCACAGTTCAGAGTGCAACTGGTCTGACTGTATTGATAGGAAAACGTTCGGGGAATACCTACATAATCGATTGGTCAGAGCAGTTGAAATCTGAACAGTTGTGCCTTGCAGCTGACTCCTCCAAGAGTTGGCTGTGGCATCAAAGAATGAATCATCTAAACTTCAAAACACTTGCCAAATTGAGTCAGCATGATATGGTTTATGGTATGCCAAAAATCAATTTTTCTAAGGACAAGGTTTGTGCCGCTTGTCAGCTGGGAAAGCAAATTAAATCTACTTTCAAAAAGAAAGGCGGTAAACGTTCTTCCCGTAGCTTAGAGCTTTTACATATGGATCTTTTTGGTCCTATACTCGTAACTAGCTTAGGGGAACGAACTAAACCCTTGCAGTTGTTGATGATTTTACAAAATATACTTGGGTGTTGTTTTTAAAGAAAAATCCAAAACCGTCGACCAGCTGATACGTCTTTTAAAACGTTTGCAAAATGACAAATCTTGTTCAGTCAACCGAATAAGAAGTGATCGTGGTACTGAGTTTTTAAATCAAAACTTGACTTCTTATTTGGAAGACTTAGGGATAAAGCATGAGCTTTCAGAAGCTAGAACTCTTCAGCAGAACGGGTTAGCTGAGATGAGAAATCGTACTTTAAAAGAAGCTGCTAGGTCTATGATTGCTTATTCCGGTGTTTCGCAAAAATTTGGGCAGAAGCAGTTAACACAGCGTGTTACACTCAAAACAGATCTATGATTAATAGGATGCACGATAAAACCCCATATGAGATCTGGAATGGCAAGAAACATGATATATCTTATTTCAGGGTGTTTGGGTGCAGATGTTTTATTCATAATAATGGCAAAAAGCACCTAACAACCTTTGAACCAAAATCTGATGTAGGTATCTTCTTAGGATATTCAGCTGTGAGCAAAGCGTATCGAGTTTTCAACAACCGAAGTATGACAGTTGAGGAATTCGCTCATGTGGTTTTCGATGAAACAAGCTTCAGATCCAACTCAGCTGCAAGCTTACATGATTTATGTTCACGTCTGGAATCAACAAGCCTTGAGGAATCAGACGACGACGTGCCACAAATATATTCAGCTGAGACACAACAGACGCTAGACACACCGCACAACATTGCTCAACAAGAATCTGACAGGTTGTTGGGGATCCGGATCGCCCCCCGGTGAGGCAGCGGAAGAACAAAGAATAAACATCCGGGAGACGATCAATACGAAAATTTGATAACAGTTATCGACATACATAGGGGGTTCAAAACCACTACCTTGCTGGCACTTGTGCTTGGCTCCAACCGTAGTTACAATAACGTCGGCTCTTCTCGGTAGACTGCGGTAGATATCGCCAATCCGGTCCACGACCAGAATTGAGACTCCTTCGTCAGCCTGCACTAGAAGCACTGACGAATTCTGCACGAACGGATTCTCCTCGAAAAACTAGGCCGGAACGATTTCCGGCGAAGCGGCGGCGGCGGCGGCGGCGGGCGGCGCACGGCGGCGGCGTGAGGTAATTTGAAGAGAGGGGCGGCGGTTTGCACTTAGGGTTAGGCTTAGTTGTAACACTTGTATATAGGTTAAGTCAAAGTTCTACATTAAATAGAATAGGTGATGGATTTGGATCCGGCCCAACGGGTCCGGGTCCAACGGATGAACATTCGTTTCATCTCCATCACCGAGACTTCACCGTAACTCCGATCACCGATCAGATCGGACCGATCGACTCAGTTTCCTAAACTGAATAATATGATCTGAAAAACCGTTTTTCAGAACCCCAGTGCAAAATGACCGTTTTGCCCCTCAACAGCGGGAAACCTCGGTTTGACCCCTGTTGACTTTTAGGAAGTCGCACTTCCCGAAATCTTCTTCTCGTGCTCAATACATTGAGCTGAGTATCCGTGCGGGAATCTCGAATCTAGTACTTGTGTGACCCTCAATGTTCAGGGATACAGCTAGCCGTGGGCCCACAACCATTGCGGCTCCGGAATCACAATTTCGGACTTGCCCAACGGATCATGATAAAGCGTCTAGCAACATCGCCCCATGATCCCCTAGATATCACTGATAGTGCCTGCAAGAACCAGTCGGTCGTGGTTAGTGTACAGTACGGTCCTTTCAATCCATATATCCCGATCAGATCAACGACCATTGGTAAATCGAGAGTCGCTATAGATCCGATAGCTATGCATACATCTTGGAGATCAAATAGTGACATCGCGAGTGTAACTAGGTAAACACATTTACCTAAAACACTTCTAGTACTCTGGCCAGAGATTTATACACTATTATCCCCTCAGATAGCATAGGATATCCACGCATGTCTGCGAGCGGTGAATCCTCGACAACGATGCATCGACTCCTACCATGCATCGGGTCTCACCCAAT
>KV009370.1:65559-98179 GCA_001598015.1 Dorcoceras hygrometricum | reverse complement strand
GGACCTCACCCAACCCCGCCACCTGATGACCCCAACTGAGTCGGTAAACGGGTCAAAGTGAGGCACCTATCATGTAGAGTCTCAATGACGTTTCGAGTAATAAGGACTAATCTGTACAATCAAGACCTCGGACTTAATCCACTCGACAAATGGTAACCACTTGAAAAGTGCGAACGAGGATAGTTCGATAGATCACCTGGTTACTATCCATATGCATGCTTAGAACATCACTATGCTCCCTACCAATGAAACATGGTACTTCGCATCGCAGATACTAGTCTCGAACTCGGGCGGCCTTATCCTGATTTTGACGGCCCAATCGACTAGGAACAGTTCAGAATACACAGTGACTATTAGATGTGTTTCATGATAGCCGTCATACGCACTATCACATCTAACATACGCTTTAGTGCATTCTAGGTCTTTACTCAACGCAATTGTAAATCATTACACACATAATGAAAGTAAAGAACGCCATATAAGTAAATGCGAATATCATATATAAAGACTGTTTGTACAAGAGTCTATAAAACCCACACGCCACAAGTTGGCTAGTTGGGCATCTACTCTAACACATATCAATCGGCATCAAGACCAACGTCTGTACAACCAATCGCAAGTGATCATCAATTGTTATCCAGACCAACTGTTTCAAGAGCTGATCCAAGCTCACATCTGGAACAACAATCACAACAGCTAGAATCAGACGCACAATCTAACAATGATAAACATCAACTGGCGTCAGCTGATCCAGTTGTTATCCAGCCAGCGACACAGGGGGAACAAGGAGCAAATACAATTGGACTTGATCTCTGGTGGAATAAAAATCATCCACCTGAGCAGGTCATAGGTAACATTCATTCTCCTATTCGCACACGAGGCCAACTATCTCTTGATCATTTTGATTCTGCGTTCATCTCACATATAGAACCTAAGCAAATAGATGAAGCCTTAGCTGACCCCAGCTGGATAGATGCAATGCAAGAAGAATTAAATCATTTTAAGCGTAATAACGTATGGCAACTTGTACCTAGACCCTCTAATCATTCAGTCATAGGAACTAGATGGGTCTTTAGGAATAAACTGAATGAAGATGGTGTAGTAACTAGAAACAAAGCTAGACTGGTTGCACAAGGATTTAGGCAGATGGAAGGCATAGATTTTGATGAGACCTTCGCACCAGTAGCTAGGTTAGAAGCCATCCGTATGTTTCTTGCATATGCTGCATTTAAAGACTTCAAAGCCTTTCAGATGGATGTTAAGAGTGTTTTTCTTAATGGCGTCTTAACAGAGGAAGTGTATGTTGCACAACCTCCTGACTTCGTAAATCATACACATCCAGATTATGTTTATAAACTGGATAAAGCTCTATATGGGTTGAAGCAAGCACCCAGAGATTGGTATGATACACTGTCAAAATTCCTTATTGAGCATGACTTCACCATAGGCACAGTAGATAAGACATTGTTTAAATTTGTTAAAGCTGATCATGTCTTATTAGTTCAAATATACGTTGATGACATAATTTTTGGGTCAACTAACCCCAAATTGTGTTAAAAGTTTTCGAAGCTTATGCAGGACAAATTTGAGATGAGTATGATGGGGGAGCTGACGTTCTTTCTGGGTTTACAAGTACGACAGCTGGAGAATGGAATATTCATTAACCAGGCTAAATACACGAAAGAACTGCTGAAGAAATTTGGCATGGACAACTGTTTAGCAGCTGCTACCCCAATAAGCTCTTCAATCAAGATGGATAAAGATGAAGCTGGAACTGCCATTGAGGTCACTTTATCGCGGTATTATAGGCTCTTTGCTTTACTTAACTGCTAGCAGACCAGACATCACATTTGCTTTCTGTATGTGTGCTAGATTTTATCGCGGTATTATAGGCTCTTTGCTTTACTTAACTGCTAGCAGACCAGACATCACATTTGCTTTCTGTATGTGTGCTAGATTCCAAGCAGAGCCAAACCAATCACATTACATAGCTGTTAAGAGAATTCTTAAATATCTTAAGGGTACTTCCAACGTGGGTCTTTGGTATCCCAAAGACTCAGGCTTTCAACTAATTGGTTACAGTTGCAGACTACGCAGGATGCAGGATTGATCGCAGGAGCACTAGCGGTACTTGTCAATTTTTAGGAGATCGTTTGATTTCCTGGTTTAGTAAGAAGCAGACGTCGGTCGCAACATCAACAGCTGAAGCAGAGTACCTCGCAGCTGGTAGCTGCTGTGCTCAAATTCTTTGGATACAACATCAGCTGAAGGACTATGGCATCGATGCTTCTGAAGCGCCTATTCTCTGTGACAACACTAGTGCGATCGCAATCACCCAAAATCCAGTGTTGCATTCAAGAAAAAAGCACATCGACATCAGCTATCATTTTATAAGGGACCACGTGCTAAAGAAAGACGTCCGATTGGAGTAAGTGTCGACTGAGCAGCAAGTTGCTGACATCTTCACCAAACCTCTACCAGACGCTAAGTTTTCTTATTTTAGAAACATATTAGGTCTCCTTGAACTGCCTTGATCTGTCTGTGTACTAACAATTTGCAAGTTGTCAGTTGTTGCTTAAATCAGCTGCGAGTCTTTTGTTCAGGGGGAACGCATAGACTTTCAGCTGAGGCAAGCATATTGCGTTGGAGGATATCAGTCGTAGGGGGAACCAGGATGTGATTTGTTAAGCACGATGTCAGCTGAATATGTGAATTCTTGATATATTCAGAAGTCACATATATACAGCTGCTGCTTATTTATGATCAGCTCCTACCTTACCCTCAGCGATACATTAAAATCAGCAGTGATGTTATTACAAATCGCTGTACCAGCTGTGGCGATATCAAAATTGGCGCGCGTCTTTTTAACCTTTTTCCTTGTACGGGTAAAATCTTTTCAAAATCAATTTTAAAATATCTTCTATATTTTGTAATTTTGATAAAAGCTTTTTAACATCATTTCAAAATATTGTACGCGCCGTTGGATGATTGACATGTGTTGTCATCATTCCAATCGTCACATCTACATCGCTTCTCTCTTTTGTCGTTTACTATTCCATACATATTTACGGCGTTTCCTTTTCGCTAACACTTACCTTGCATACTTGCTCTCTGGTTTTCTTGTGCGCATATTCTCTTGTGTATTTTCGTGCGATTATTTTCAGGCAATCTTTCACTCTCTCAACGACGATAATGGCATCTTCCTTGATTAGCAACAGTCTCCACATCTCATTCGACTCAGTCCTTGGTATGGACGATGCTGGACTGGTAGCAGTGTTTGAATCTTTTGTAGCTACTGGGTTGAAGGGATTTCTGGGTTGTCCCGCCGTTTACTACGAAGATGCACTAACGGAGTTCTTTGAGAACGGTTTGGTTAGGGATGGAATGATTGTGAGCACCATACAGGGGATATCAGTCGAGATTTCTGAGGAAGTTTTTGCTGCGGCATTTGAGCTACCGATGGAGGGTTTGACGGACTTGTCTGAAGTCCCGAAGGATTTGGTGTTTGATGCGCAAAGCATCTTCTCTGAGTCTAAGAAGCAGGTGAGCACCTCTTGAAAAATTAAGGAAATGAAGATCGAGTTTAGGCTTCTTGGCGACATACTGGCGAAGACTATTTATGTGAAAGCAGGGTCTTTCGATGCGGTCACTCACGAACGGTTCTTGTTGATGACTGCTATCACTTATGGCGTGAAGATCAACTGGAGCAGTTTGGTGTTCGATATCCTCAAGGATATGGTTACTCCAGGTTCAAGGCAAGCGAAGGGTTACGCAATTCAAATCTGTGTTTTATTGAAAAATGTACCGGGATTGGAGCTGGGTGAATCCAGATCATTTCCTTCATCCAGGATCCTAACTGAGAAAACGGTTCATCGATATGTTGTTATCAATGAAAACGTTGGTGGAGAGGAAGTGGCCGATGCACCAAGGGTGAAGAAAACACCCGTGAAAAAGGTTGCGTCCAAAAAGAGACCAGCTACAGATGCTACTGCTAAACCAGTGGTGAAAAATAAGAGGACTACCAAGAGCAAGTCAGTGTCTTCAAAAGACACTTTAGATGTCAGGCCCCGTGCTAATTACTCACAATTAACACTTAATAAACGCATAAACACGGAAGCTAAAATCAGGGCTTAAAAATTTTTCAAAATCATTTGGGCCTGAACGTAAAAACAAACATTCAAAATATCGATAATCAAAATATAAGTTAACTCAAACTTATACAACCCCATAAATCTAATTCAAATCCCCAATACATAGAAACACGGGGCATCCCCCGGTTCAATACATAATACAATATACTGGGACTCATGGAAAAGGGGGTCGACCAGCTGAACCTCCACTCTGTCCAGCCTGGCTACCTGAAGATCCTGCAAATGGGTAACACAGACCCAAGACGCAAAAGCAGGAAAACAAATACGAGGTCAAGCCTCAGTACGAAGAGCTATCTAAACAGCTAAACATGCAACGTGCCATAAATCAATGCTATGAATGCATGAAGGCTATCAAAGAATCGGATAGCTAGACCGGTCTATCAACTGGCAACTCAAATCAAGCCTCTATACCACTCGCAGCCAATCAGCCGGTGGGAATCATCGGTCCGTGATCATCGTATCAACTGGCAACTCAAATCAAGCCTCTATACCACTCGCAGCCAATCAGCCGGTGGGAATCATCGGTCCGTGATCATCGGGGCCCGTCAGCCCATCACAGCTCGGTGGTAGACACTCAAATCCGGTAGTCACCACTCCGATGATAGTGTTGGACTTTTCGGGCATGACTCACCAGTCGACCAGTCACAACGTGGCATCCAATCAGGTCATCAAATCAATCTGTCAAGGCTCAATATGTATGCATGTATGCCAATCAATATCAATGCATAATGCATACAACCAATACAATAAAACAGCATGCAAATCAATCAATTACACACACTGTTTCACGTAACAATCACAGTCGCAAGCCAACAGATTTCATAGCAGAGAAATACGGCCATGTTCACGCTTCAAACCATTAAGAGCTGCTCAATCGTACCTTAACTCCTCAAATTCTACCTCAACAAATCTCAAGAACCACGGCCAGCAACTAAATCAAGTCCACGGCCTTAGAAGCTCTACGGCAAAGTTCAATCAAAATCCTGGGAACTAAAATCTGTTTCAAGGCCGTGAGAATTAGCTTAACTCAAGCACAATTCTAAGCCTTAATACTCTAATACCTACGGCCAGAACTCAACACAATATTTGCCTAGCTACGCAGGTACTAACGACAAGAACAAAGCTTAAATCAACGAGAAAAGCTCACCCAAAAGCTCACGCTAGAAAGAGGAACGCACGGCGCAGCTTTCTCCAAAAGCTTCGAACGCTAGCAGCTCCACTCCTCCAATCCAGTGTTAATTCAGGGTCTAAAATGGGTAGCCAACGAAAGAGCTAAGCTAGGGGGTTTCAGCGCCACTAAGATCTTTAAAAACAAAGGCTGGAAGCAACGGAGATCGGTGGTAGAAAGTTACGGTGAACAGTAGCAAGTCGAGGGTTTCAAATGAGGAAGAGGATAAGAAATATCGGGTGCAAAATACTCTAAGTGTAACTCAACACTTGTATTTAAATCCTCAAATGAATCGCTACTGTCTAGGTCAAGCACCGTCGCAAAAACAGATTCCAGCAATTGCGAAATAGCGTAAAACAGATCCCTCGCTAAGGCGTTAAGTCCTATCAGACTTCAACGCTACACACTAATTCTCGCGCAAAAAATCAAAACGGCAGCGTTTCGATAAAACAGATCTCACGCTAAAAGCAACAGATCTCTCCACAGCGCCAATCAAACACCAGATCTCTCGCTCGCGCAATACAAAACACGCTAAAAGCTGGAAATCCAAAACGACGACGCAGCAACTTAAAGGAACGATGTCGCTTCACTCAAAACAGATCTTAGCGCTTAACAAAAACAGATCTTAGCGCTTAACAAAAACAGATCTTAGCGCTTCACAACAAAACAGATCTATCCTCAAATAAGCGCTACACCAGACGTCAACGCTAAATGTTGACCAACACGTGAAATCTGCTTACGTCAGCAGATCTCATCACGCAACTATAATTCGCGCTCGATACAACGAAACCAGATCTCTCAATCCAGCGATCATCCGCTACAGTTCCGTTGACTAAAGTTGACATCTGAAATCACGAAATACAAAAGCGTTGCTCTCTCTTCAATCCAGATCTCACCAAAACGATAGCGTTTTACCTACTTCTCGAGGCAGAAACACGCTAGCACACAGGGGACCAGATCTCTATCAAAATTCGATCAATTCAACATCATTTCTCCACCAGATCTCACCCGATAAATTCAAACTAAAATCTGGACCATTCTAACTTGAGATCTGAATTTTCTCAAACCAGATTTCACCAAAAATTGGATTAATCACAATTCCTTAAATCTGAATCCTCACATTCTCCCCAACTTAAGAGATTTCGTCCTCGAAATCAAAGGCAACAAGTGCAGAAGCAATCAAACATTCAAATCAGCACAAAATCTACTCAAATTCGAAGCAAAACTAGAAATTACCTTAAGAGATTTCGTCCTCGAAATCAAAGGCAACAAGTGCAGAAGCAATCAAACATTCAAATCAGCACAAAATCTACTCAAATTCGAAGCAAAACTAGAAATTTACCTGGAAAAATTCGCACGATTAGTGCTCAAACAGATGAGGCCAGTCCTGTCTCATCTTCTCCTCCACTTCCCAGGTTGCTTCTTCTCGGCCATGTTTGCTCCATTGGACCATCACCAACGGAATTATCTTGTTTCTCAGCTGCTTCTCCTTCCTATCCAGAATCTGAACCGGATATTCGACATAACTCAAGGCAGAATCTAGCTCAACTTCGTCGATTCTCAAAACATGGGACGGATCTGGCTCATATTTTCTCAACATAGACACATGAAAGACATCATGCATCGCTGCCAACTCCTCGGGTAGCCTCAATCTATAAGCCAACTGTCCAATCCGCTCACAATCTCAAAAGGACCAACGTATCTGGGAGCCAATTTGCCTTTAAATCTGAATCGCATAACACTCTTGAAAGGAGAAATCTTGAGAAACACACGATCGCCAACCTCAAACTCTAACGGTCGATGCCTTCTATTAGCATAGCTAGAGAAACGGTCTTGAGCAGCTTTCATTCTACTCCGAATCAAGTCAATTTGATCCTTCATGTGCTGAACAAACTCCGGTGTAGAAAGCTATCTCTCACCAACTTCTTCCCAACAAATCGGGGATCTGCACTTTCGACCATACAACTCCTCAAACGAAGTCATTCCGATAGTCACCTGGTAGCTGTTGTTATACGAAAACTCAACCAAGGACAAAGAATCCTGCCAGCCACCACTGAAATCCATCACAATAGCACGCAGCATATCCTCTAAAGTCTAGATAGTCCGCTCAGACTGTCCGTCTGTCTGTGGGTGATAGGCCGTACTCATAGCCAATCTCGAACCATCGTTGCCTGCAAACTCTTCCAAAATCAAGAAGTGAACCTCGGATCCCTGTCGGACACTATCGAAACCGGAACTCCATGCAATCTAACCACATGATCGATATACAGCTTCGCCATTTTCTTCATAGAGCACCTCACATCATAGGGAATGAAATGGGCTGACTTCGAAAGTCTATCAATCACAACCCAAATAGCATCACATCTCCTGCTCGATCGAGGTAGATGAGTTACAAAATCCATGGCGATGTGCTCCCAATTCCATTGGGGCACCTCCAAACTCTGCAGCAAACCACCAGGTCTCATTCTCTCGGCCTTGACCTGTTGGCAATTCAAACACCTAGCAACAAAAGCCGAAATGTCGCTCTTCATGCCTGCCCACCAGTAGTGAGACTTCAAGGCATGATACATCTTCCTTTCGCATGATCGACTACAATGCGCTTCATTCATGATGGCCTCCTTCAAATCAATCAGGTTTGGAACCACTAATCTCCCTCGAAATCTCAGACAACCATCCGAAGAAACAGAGAAGTCATTAGACTGACCATTCTGGGCCTTAATCCTCAACTCATGGATATAGGGATCAGTCCTCTGCGCCTCCTTGATGTCATGCAAAAGCTGTGTCTCAACCTGCATCGTAGAAACCATGAAGTACTGATCGCTCGGCTGAAATCTCCAACCAGAAGTACTCAATTTCTCATAGACTCTCGAAGCATTCAAAAACGAAAGCATCGCAGGCTGGTTCTTCCTACTCAATGCGTCGGCAACTGAGTTCATCCGCCCAGGCTGGTACTGAATCTCACAGTTAAAGTCATTGAGCAATTCCATCCATCGTCGCTGCCTCATGTTCAATTCAGACTGCGTGAAGATATATTTCAGGCTCTTGTGGTCGGTGTACACCACAAATTCTTCACCATAAAGATAATGCCGCCAAATCTTCAAGGCAAACACTATCGCAGCCAACTCCAAATCGTGAACAGGGTACCTCGTCTCGTGAGGCTTCAACTTTCGAGACGCATAAGCAATCACGTACCCGTTCTGCATCAGAACACATCCTAAACCATTGAGAGAAGCATCGGAGCACACCACGAATCCTCCGGATCCAAACGGTAGAGCCAACACAGGAGCAGTAGTCAACTTCTCCTTCAACGTCTGAAAACTTTTCTCGCACTCATCAGTCCACTCAAATCTCTTATCCTTCTAAGTCAACTGTGTCAGAGGCTTAGCTATTGAAGAGAACTTCTCGATAAAACGCCTATAATAACCAGCCAAACCCAAGAAACTACGGATCTCAGAAACATTCCTAGGTCTCTCCCAGTTAAGAACTGCTTCGACCTTGCTCGGATCTACCGAAATTCCTTGTGCTGAAATCACGTGACCCAAAAAGATAATTCTGTCCAGCCAAAATTCGCACTTGCTGAACTTAGCATAGATCTGCGAGTCCCTCAATCTCTGCAACACCAGTCTAAGATGCTCCTTATGCTCTCTCAAGCTCCTCGAGTAAATCAGGATGTCATCAATAAAGACAATCACGAACCGATCAATAAACTCACTGAAGACGCGATTCATCAAATCCATGAACACAGCTGGGGCATTTGTCAATCCACGGCATGATAAGAAACTCGTAATGCCCATATCTAGTTCGGAAAGCTGTCTTCGTCACGTCAGCGTCTCTAATTCGCAACTGGTGATAACTAGAGCGCAAATCAATCTTTGAGTACACGACCGATCCTTGCAACTGGTCGAACAACTCATAAATTCTCGGAAACGGATACTTGTTCTTCACTGTTGCTTTATTCAGCTGTCTGAAATCCACACACATCCTCATGGATCCATCCTTCTTTTTCACGAAAAGAATCGGAGCTCCCCAAGGCGACATGCTCGGCCTGATGAAACCTTTCTCCAAGAGGTCTCTCAACTGATCCTTCAGCTCTCTCAACTCTGCTGGCGCCAACCGATACGGAGCTCTAGAAATCGGGGCGGTGCCGGGCACCAACTCGATACTGAAGTAAATCTCGCACCTCGGAGGAAATCCAGGTATCTCGTCTGGAAACACGTCGGGAAACTCTCGGACGATCGGGATATCACTCAACTCCAATCACTGCTCTTGGGAACTATCAAGCGCGTAGATCATGAATCCAGCGTTTCCTAGCGATAGCAGGCTAAACATCTCCATGGCGGAAACCAGCGGAATCTTCGGACGCGAATCAGCACCATAGAAATCCCACTTATCATCCGAATCAGGGCGAAATCTCACAACACCATGGAAACAATCAAGCCTTATAGCTAGACAGCACATCCATCCCCAAGATACAATCAAAATCTCTAATCCCCAAAACAATCAGATTGGAGACCAAAACATGCTCATCAAATCTAATCAGACAATCAATCACTACTTCTCTGGACCATAAACTCACACCAGCAGGAGTAGATACAGACACAACATCACACAATGGGGATGAACTCAACCCATGCTCAAACACAAACAACTCAGATATGAAAGAATGTGATGCACCAGTGTCAAAAAGAATTCTCGCAGGATAATCATAAATAAGGCATGTACCTCCAATCACCATGCTAGGCGTCTCCTCAGCCTGATCTCTATTCAAAGCATTCGCCTGAGCCTGCTGGGGAATCTGAAACTGAGGTCGGTAAGGTCCTCCAAACCTAGATGGCTCACGCGACTGAAATCCTGATCGCTGGGGCTGAGAGAAAGACTGCTGTCGCTGCGAATAACCACCAGCGGAACCCTGCTGCGACTGTCCAGAAGACTGCCCTCCTATCGAAGGACACGCCCTAGCGAAATGTCCCGGCTGACCACAAAGATGGCACAGTCCTCGTACTCCACGACACTGTGAAGTCTCATGTCTCCCTCCGCACTGCCCACAAAATCCTCCGCCAGAACCACTGCCTGAACCACTGCCAGAACTCGAACTCACGGAACCAGAGGAACTCGAATGGCCCTTCTTCTTGAATTGCTTCCCTCGAGGTCGAAACTGCTGGCGACTCGACTGCTGTGACCCCTGAGGAGACTGATACGACTGCGGCACCGCCGGCATTGGCTGAGGAGCACGTCTAGTCGTCTGATGTACCGGAGCCTCGGGATCCATCAAACTCTCCTCAATATCAACCGCATTGTTCACAGCTTCCATGAAAGTCTCCGGGGACCCAGACAACACCATCCGGTAAAGGTCAGGTCTCAAGCCCTTCAAGAATTTGTTCCTCTTCGTCCGCTCTTGGTTCGCTACATGCGGCATGTACACCAAAAGCGCAGAAAACTGCCTCGCATACTCGGCCACTCGCATATTACCCTGCTTGAGGTTGTCGAACTCTCGCTCTCGGCTGGCGAAGTAAGACTCCGGGGTATATTCCTGACGGAACGCCTCACAGAAACTCTCCCAGGTGATCACTGCTCCACTATCACGAAGCATCCTAGAAGTACCTCTCCACCAGCGCTGCGCATCATCCCGCAGCTGCAGCACTGCTAACTTCAGTCTCTTTTCCGGAGCGTACTCGAAGGTATCGAATAGCTCCTCCATCTGTACAAGCCATGCCTCAGCTCTCGCACCGCCCTCAGTAGCAGCAAAAGTCGGAGGGTTCGTACGCTGAAATCGAGCTAAAACTAGTTCCATCCCGCCCAACCGTCGGGTCACATCATCTACCTGATGAAAATCCTCGTCACTGTCGGGAGCCCTAGACCCCTCAGAACGCCTAGATCTACCTCTTCTCGGCGGCATCTACACAAGTCTAGAGGTAAGGCCAACAACAGATAAACATCAAGGCAGATAATAATCACATAATCCACAGAGTCAATCAACAATCAAATCAAAACTCTTTGCCTAGACTCGAGTGTGATCAAAGGAAATCGAGCTTATCCCGGTTTAAACTCTGATACCAAAAATGTCAGGCCCCATGCTAATTACTCACAATTAACACTTAATAAACGCATAAAAACGGAAGCTAAAATCAGGGCTTAAAAATTTTTCAAAATCATTTGGGCCTGAACGTAAAAACAAACATTCAAAATATCGATAATCAAAATATAAGTTAACTCAAACTTATACAACCCCATAAATCTAATTCAAATCCCCAATACATAGAAACATGGGGCATCCCTCGGTTCAATACATAATACAATATACTGGGACTCATGGAAAAGGGGGTCGACCAGATGAACCTCCACTCTGTCCAGCCTGGCTACCTGAAGATCCTGCAAATGGGTAACACAGACCCAAGACGCAAAAGCAGGAAAACAAATACGAGGTCAAGCCTCAGTACGAAGAGCTATCTAAACAGCTAAACATGCAACATGCCATAAATCAATGCTATGAATGCATGAAGGCTATCAAAGAATCGGATAGCTAGACCATTCTATCTACTGACAACTCAAATCAAGCCTCTATACCACTCGCAGCCAATCAGCCGGTGGGAATCATCGGTCCGTGATCATCGGGGCCCGTCAGCCCATCACAGCTCGGTGGTAGACACTCGAATCCGGTAGTCACCACTCCGATGATAGCGTTGGAATTTTCGGGCACGACTCACCAGTCGACCAGTCACAACATGGCACCCAATCAGGTCATCAAATCAATCTGTCAAGGCTCAATATGTATGCATGTATGCCAATCAATATCAATGCATAATGCATACAACCAATACAATAAAATGGCATGCAAATCAATCAATTACACACACTGTTTCATGTAACAATCACAGTCGCAAGCCAACAGATTCCATAGCAGAGAAATACGGCCATGTTCACGCTTCAAGCCATTAAGAGCTGCTCAATCGTACCTTAACTCCTCAAATTGCATAATGCATACAACCAATACAATAAAATGGCATGCAAATCAATCAATTACACACACTGTTTCATGTAACAATCACAGTCGCAAGCCAACAGATTCCATAGCAGAGAAATACGGCCATGTTCACGCTTCAAGCCATTAAGAGCTGCTCAATCGTACCTTAACTCCTCAAATTCTACCTCAACAAATCTCAAGAACCACGGCCAGCAACTAAATCAAGTCCACGGCCTTAGAAGCTCCACGGCAAAGCTCAATCAAAATCATGGGAACTGAAATCTATTTCAAGGCCTCGAGAATTAGCTTAACTCAAGCACAATTCTAAGCCTTAATACTCTAATACCTACGGCCAGAACTCAACACAATATCTGCCTAGCTACGCAGGTACTAACGACAAGAACAAAGCTCAAATCAACGAGAAAATCTCACCCAAAAGCTCACGCTGGCAAGAGGAACGGACGGCGCAGCTTTCTCCAAAAGCTTCGAACGCTAGCAGCTCCAATCCAGCGTTAATTCAGGGTCTAAAATGGGTAGCCAACGAAAGAGCTAAGCTAGGGGGTTTCAGCGCCACCAAGATCTTTAAAAACAAAGGTTGGAAGCAACGGAGATCGGTGGTAGAAAGTTACGGTGAACAGTAGCAAGTCGAGGGTTTCAAATGAGGAAGAGGATAAGAAATATCGGGTGCAAAATACTCTAAGTGTAACTCAACACTTGTATTTAAATCCTCAAATGAATCGCTACTGTCTAGGTCAAGCACCGACGCAAAAATAGATTCCAGCAATTGCGAAATAGCGTAAAACAGATCCCTCGCTAAGGCGTTAAGTCCTATCAGACTTCAACGCTACACACTAATTCTCGCGCAAAAATAAAAACGGCAGCGTTTCGATAAAACAGATCTCACGCTAAAAGCAACAGATCCCTCCACAGCGCCAATCAAACACCAGATCTCTCGCTCGTGCAATACAAAACACGCTAAAAGCTGGAAATCCAAAACGACAACGCAGCAACTTAAAGGAACGACGTCGCTTCACTCAAAACAGATCTTAGCGCTTAACAAAAATAGATCTTAGCGCTTCACAACAAAACAGATCTCTCCTCAAATAAGCGCTACACCAGACGTCAACGCTAAATGTTGACCAACACGTGAAATCTGCTTACGTCAACAGATCTCATCACGCAACTATAATTCGCGCTCGATACAACGAAACCATATCTCTCAATCCAGCGATCACCCGCTACAGTTCCGTTGACTAAAGTTGACATCTGAAATCACGAAATACAAAAGCGTTGCTCTCTCTTCAATCCAGATCTCACCAAAACGATAGCGTTTTACCTACTTCTCGAGGCAGAAACACGCTAGCACACAGGGGACCAGATCTCTATAAAAATTCGATCAATTCAACATCATTTCTCCACCAGATCTCACCCGATAAATTCAAACTAAAATCTGGACCATTCTAACTTGAGATCTTAATTTTCTCAAACCATATTTCACCAAAAATTCGATTAATCACAATTCCTTAAATCTGAATCCTCACATTAGATATTTTGCATGTGGCTCACGAAGCAGTGCCTCTTCAAATGGTTGCGCCAACTCCAGTTGCCCCGGCTGAGCAACCCCCAGTGCCAAAACGAAAAACTCAGAAGAGGAAGAGGAAGTTGATTCTAAGTCCTGATGATGAAATTGTTGATAGTGAGACTGCTACTGCTGAGCCAACGGTTGGTGGTAGTTTTGAGGAAAGAGAAAATGAACCAGTAGTAGAGTCTACTGCTGAGGTATTGCGAACCACGTCTGCTGATGACGTGGACTTAATTATTCAACAGGTGGTTACAGAGCCCGCTCAGTTGGAAACTGATGAGGGAGAACTTGTTGATGAACCAGATGTCAGTAGAGCAACTGCTGAGGATCAAGCAGTTGGAAAAGCATATGAAGTGGAACGTTGGTTTGATCTTCCTTATGAAGTGCTGTTTGCTGGAGACACTGAGCAAATGATCACAACAACCAGTGACACAGACGAAGAGATAGAAACAGAGGAAATGGACACAGAGGCTGTTGAACAATCTACTGATGAAGATATGTCTTTGGAGGATATTTTGATGACCATTCCAGTAGATTGTCCCTTGCCTTCTGCTAATTTGTAAATAACGAAGATCACATTAGGCAAGAGTATTTCTATCCCAGGGGTCAATGAAGGAGACTGGTACAAGGCCAGTCTTCCCAAGATTCCTGCGACTGATAAGGGGAAGGCGCCCCTTCATGAAAGAGACCCAGTTAAGGGTAATCCTATCAAGGAGCAATTTTCGTTGATTGTTGCAGATATTAATCTGCTGGTGCAGCTGCGAGAACAGATTATAGATGAGGTGGAAAAATTCTTTAAATTCTTTCAGTCTGAAGAAGTTAGCGAATTAGAAGATAGATGAGTCGTATTTTGATAAGGAGGCTCTCATTTTATCTTGGGCTGAGACAGACTCTACAAGAGTAGCTCTCCACAGGAAGATGTACATATTAGCTAAGTACAGAGAATTGTTAATCCGGAAGTTTTTAGAGGCAAGAAAAATCAATTTTGTCCCAAGTGAAGGTTCTTCTGCTACTGATCTCAAAATAATGGAGATGCTTTCTGATCTTCATATGTTTGTGGTAGAAGAATTGAAAGTACAGACGATGGCACACGGTCTTAGATGGGAGAAGACGTGTTGCTCAAAAATTTTTGAAGGTCTCCCACGAGATCGAGGTGCAGTAATTTCCAGAACCAACACCAATATTCGATCTACATGCTGGATTAGAACAATGATTCGTGTTGATGGTGTTTGGTTCATTGAACCTTGTGGCGATCATTGGGTAAAGATACCTCGGGAAGTTGTAAATAATGAGTTTTCACGTCAATGATCTTATGAGGACACTCTACCACCTGTGAGTGAATTTTTCAGCGTTATGAGAAAGAGATGGGCAGATGTCTGTATGGAAGTCACCAAATTTGTTGTTTCGAACAGACTCCTACCAGTGGGTTCTTTAAATTTTTGCAGAGCTTTATCCGTTGTTGAGCCAGTTTCCCTTTTTGTTCCTCGACAGTCGTCAGTTATTTCTTGGAGGTTATCTCAACTATGCACAGCTTTTGTTCAGTACAGTTTATTCAGTGGCTTGAGTACAGCTGATATTAGCAGTTTTGTTTCAACTATTGCTTTCGAAAGAACAGTGTTCAGAGATGTACAGAAAGCTCAAAGTTCAGTGTTTGCTATTCCAAGTGTACAGAGTGCTTTAGCCGATAGTCCATATGTACAGTTGCTTTTGGATCAGTGTCCTCACTCTCCGTCTACCACAGCTGATTCTTCCATGCACTTTGTTGAAGATGACATTCAGTTGGAAGATGATTCAGCTCCTGATCAGTATATTTCGACTTCCTCTGCCACAGCTATCTCTGCCACTATTGATGCTCTTCGGGAATCTTTCTCAAATTTTGCTGCTAATCAATCGAGGGATTCTCGACAGACGAATAATTCTCTTGGCGAAGTGATGAACAAAATCGATCATGTTAAAAGAGTCTTCCTCGACAGTATTGCCGAGCAAAATGAAACCTTCAGGGGTTTATTCAAATGAAGTCGCCAGGAAGCTCAAAATGACAACAATGCACTGTCGCTAGCTCTAAAAGCTGTCCGCACTCAAAATGTTATATTATCGACAGACTTAGAGGCTACTAGAAAAGAAGTGAAGGATATCAAGGCTGCGTTATCAAAGGATTTTGATGATAAACTCGCTGATATTCGCAACGAACTTCTGGAGTTTCGCATAGAAACACAAGGACAATTGGCTTCCCTCAGTACTCACCTTGCAGAACTCATTGCCTTTCTCACTAAGGGCAGTGATGACAAAAAGGGGGAAGATAGTAGCAGCCGCCGCCCTCAACCACCGCCTGACAATCAAAGCAGACCTAGCGGGGGAAATGGTGGCAGTGGCAATAGAGCAGAAGAGCAGAGCAGATACAGTGGTGGTAAAAGTTGTAGTAGAGGCGATATGAGTGGATCTTCCAAGAGAAGATTTTCAAGCAGTGGTGGTAGACCGTTCAGAAGATCGTTTGAAGATTGGCTAGGATAAATTGCTGTTGATCTCTTGTTGTACAAATCTTGTGTACATTTTATCAGCAATGAAATTTAGAATTTCAGCAGACTTTTGTGCAATTTATTTTTGCTCATTCATATATCTTAAGGCTGCTAAGTTTTGTCATCACCAAAAAGGGGTAAATTGTTAAGATAAAATTTATTAGTTTTGGTGATAACAAAATAAGACAAGTGCTGATGCGAAGTGACTACTGGACAATCAGCCGTTGCAATTAACAGCAAAGTATATTCAGACGTCAGGTTATCTCAGACTTGGGTATTCGATATTAGTTCAGACGTTGAGTTAAATATATTCAGATGTTGAATTGACCAGTCAGTTATTGGGTTTGAATATTTCAGTTGTTAGATATCAGATCTTGGTATTCGGGAATATTTCAGCAGTTGAGTTGAAGCACTCAGTTGTTGGGTATCTATTCAGGCGTTGGATATCTAATCAGCAGTTGGTATAATCAGTCGTTGGTTTTTGTGTTCAGCAGTTGAATTCTACTTCTGTAGCGAGCATATTCAGACGTTGGGTATTTCTTTAAGAAGTGTATTCAGCCGTTGGGGATTCAGTTGTTGATTTGATATCAGGCGCAACTACTCAAGTGTTATCATGTTTATTAACGAACAACAAAACTACGTCGTTTGGATTAGTTGATACGACAGCGTTTGGCTTAGCGCTAAAATTCAGAAGTTGGTTTATGATTCTATCAGCGATGAACTATTCATCTTCTTCAAAGAAGGAAAAGCTGTTTTAACAATAAGAGAATTCAGGCGCAAGCAACAAATCGATTCAAACGCCATTACTTATTCAAAATGGAAAGAATCAATGGTGAAGATTGAATCGTACTATTGCCTGGAATTAAGGAGACAACGTTGGTACTATTTTGGGTAAATAGTACACAATATACAGAGAACGTTTTACGGTGATTGCACAAATATGGAAAAACGAAAATTTGGCTCTGACGATGTGCAATTTACCATTTGGTGGAGCGGGATATACGGTCGCACAATTAACAGGTTTTCAAAAGGGATTTTGTTTCCTTAGCCAAATTTAATGACCGTTGGAGGACGAAGACTATATATAGAGCTGGAATTTGAACTGAAGAAACTTCTTGAAGCTCTCGGTCACTCACAATCTTAGCTCTCTGTTATTCTTGCTATTCGTCGTTCTCATTATCTCTGAGCGTATCACAAATTGAAGCTATCTCTCAAAAGCTCACAAAAACTCGAAGAACACAAGTGTTGATTTTCACAGAAAATACCTTTGAGTCATCTTCTGGTTCACCTTTGTTGAATCGAGTTTCTACGTTTAGAGACCAGAAGATTTACAGTCTCAATAGAGTTGTATTCATTGTTTCATTCTAGATTGAGTCTGTAACAAACGTGCCACACAAAGGCCGTTTGAGAAAAATATTATTCACTTGTATTCAGCAGTTGTGACTGCTTTTTGATTGGTGTTTCTAGGAGTTCACCTTGAGCGAGGCTCGGTGATCGGGTGTTTGCAGAAGGCCTGTAACCATCAAATCTTCTAGTGGAACCTTCCTGAAAAGGAAGAAGGGGAGACGTAGGATATTGATATCCAAACTTCCATAAACAAACTCTCGACCCTTACTCGTTTATATTATCGCATTTACGTATTGCCTTAACTGTTCACAAATTAATCGACTTCTTTCCGCACTTTTTGTTAGTCGAGAAATTTGATTTTAAACTGAGATCCTTAAATCAGGTAACTCGGATTTAAGTTAAGCGGGTGCTTGTAAAACTGTTTTAAAAGGTTTCAAAAATTTGAAAATACCAAGAGTTCATTCAACCTCCCTCCTTCTGAACTCTTGCAGCTGTTTTTCGAACTACATTGATCCTATCACATGACCTCTACACTTTCAGCGCTACGTGTTGCCTCTGATTGACTCCTATACATGTTCCATATGACTTCTAACTTAAATGCCCTTAACTACCAGCCCACGAAACTGAATTATAACCTATGCTCACATGATTTAGGACCTCTTAAGCATGATAGGTACTGGGTAGTAGCATGATTGACACACAACGCGACTCGCTACATCCTGCCCTAAATGCTTGCTCAACCGCAAACGTGCATGCGGTTGCCCCCTTCCTCACTGACTCTACTCTCTTCCCGAGCCAACCAGCCCATGACCAGACCCTTAGGGACCCTCTAAAACTCACAAAACAGGCCCTGGATGTACCTCCTACTCGACCTAATCCCACACGACTCACCCCAAGCCACCGATAACAACCCTTCAGCCATGGCTTCATGCAACTTCCCTCGACACAACCGAATCCAGCCTTGGCAGACCATCGAGTCAACCCTAAAACCATTCTCCCCCTACCTTAGACCAGACCAGTATGGCCCTCTAACCCTGCAGACACCAAACAAGGTCGTTGGTCGAGCCAAGTTGGACAGAACTTCCCTCGTACCGAAACATCCTAACTGATCCTTCTCCCTACACCATTCTGCATCATCCAGCCGTTCAACCTTAATTCCTAACGACCAGGCCAACCTTCCCACATAAAAACCTGAAAACAAACCCAACATACATCTGAAGGTTCTGTTGAAACGCTTGCTAAATTCTTACATGAAATTGTGCTAGCTAGATTTTTTAAAAAAAACAATCGTTTACTATTCACGTCATTATTTATGTGAATAGTATCCCGACCCAAAATCGGAAATCAATCTCGTTTGATCTCAAAAGGACATCATACACAAAATAACTTCATGGAAATAAGAATTTTTATTAAATAATCCTCTCACAAAATTATTCGAACGATGAGGTTCATAAAACATTCAAAGCGCAACATTTTTCAAAAGTAGAAGAACTAATCCATTTGCCATAAAAAATAATGATGTAATCAAAAAAGGGGGTCTAAGCGGAAGTATGAAAGGTCACTGGGTAGCGTGCCATGCTGCGTTGTAGTCAACTCAAGAATTCTGATCCTCAGTCCCAGCTCATACTCATCTGCACCAAACAATCATAGTGAGTCTAAAGACTCATCAAGTACAAAGTTTATAAATAACGAATACTAGAATATACAGCCACATGCAACTAAAAAATAAGTGTAATTAAATAATATTTCATGGACGTAAATACATAAAAATATCAGCACTTAAAATACTTTTATTGTGAACTCAGCTTCCGGACTGTGGTAACTCATCCTCAAGTCGCTTGATCAAGCTAATAAACCATAGTATTAGACTGATATGACATCCCAGTAATTTGGAATCCATACTCGTCGAGTGTAAGTCACCTCGGTACTTGTCCGAAGTCCATTACACGTCAGTTTGGCATGGCTAAATGAGACGTCCCTCGGTCCCATACCCGTCATTTGATATGGCTAAACGAGACATCTCACGGTCCCATATCCATCAAAGAACAACCACAATAAGGTCATCTCATTCAAAAATATTTTCCTTACCTCAAGACTCAAAACGTCTATCTTGCCTCAATAACCTCACCTTTTTTGCTCAAATTTTCGTAAAAATACATAAATCATTAAAATTTTGTAAAATTTTGCTAAAACATCATGACACATGCTTTAAAAATATCAGCATAAACATTCCATGACAAAGGACTGCCCTTGGGAACCCAAAATTCGAATTTACCCAAAATTCGAATTTACCCAAAACTGCCCCGACGAGACGCTGTGCGAGCGACAACACCGTAAAAATCATAACTAATTCATTCATTTACCAAATCACCGTATGTTTGAACCTAAACAACCCTAACTCGATGAAATATCTTCTGGAATTAGACTTGACCACATAGACCACCTATAGGAATCTACCCGACCCCGACGACTCTACTGTTCAAGTACAGACGACAAGCCAGTACATGTGCTGACCATAAAATTTATAACTAATTCATTCCTTGACCAAATCACTCCCTTCTTGGACCCACCTGCCCCTAACTCTATGAGATATCTTGTGAGCTCAACCTTGACCACACAGACTGTTGGATCAAAAATAAGGCTCGAGAGTTCATGAGGGGTGAATGAACTCCTTTGCTAATTTTATCGAAAATCTATTTTAAAAATTTTACAGCTTGTAGCTAACCTCTAAGTCGAGTTACCAGCTTGGAGGGTCTCAGTGATAATCTATTGTCTTGGATAACAAATAATTTTGTGCGAAATAAACCCAATTCAACAATGAACAGTTATGAAATGCGTAAATGAAAAAGATAAGGATCAAGAGTTTGTTTATGTAAGTTCGGAGTTTAATCTCCTACGTCTCCCCTTCTTCCTCAACAGGAAGGATTCCCACTAGAAAATTTGATTTATACAACTCCTTGTACAAACCCGATCCGACAGCCAGCAGCTGCAAGAACTCCTAGCACATATAGAAATAGACACAGACTCGCGATCTGTTCTACAATACAATATAGCTCTAAGATGGTTTGCTATTATAGCACTCAACGCTCTGTTTTTTATTATACAAGGATAACCAACACTACAGAATGAGTTTACAAATGTTTATGTGACACAAAAATTTAATGAAAATAATCTGCATGTGTGTGTCACTAGCGGTGAGCTGGTTTGAGAATATGATCTGTTCTCGGTTTGCTTTCACAAATAATTCGTAGGATTATAGAGAGTGTGTGGATCGTAGAGTTTTCTCAAACTGATCTGCTGTTCAGTTTTTATACCCTTTGGATACAACGAAAATAAATGTTACCATTAGACACGTCGTATGTATCCAATGTGAGATGACTGCAGCATCTTACATGCTTGTACTGTACACATACACCTTCATTAAATTCATTTCCTCTTTTAGCATACTTATCGTCGTCTTCAGTTCAAAGCAAATCTCTGTATATATGAGATTAGCTCAAAGTAGTTCCAACGACTACAAATCAATACAGAGAATTCAAACATATCAAATCAATCTGTACGAAACCTCAAAAAAATCTGAAATCTGTTTTGCTAAGTTGTCTTTACTCAGATGGGTTCCGAGTGATCTCTGTATAGAACTTCTCTAATATGGTTCTAAGCTGATATGCTCTAATATTCTTCTAATATGTTCCATATAGTAATATTTGTTCACTTCTGTCTTCTTCTATAGAAACACAAGCCTTCCTGATTGCATCCATCTCTTTTAAAAGATTCTGGCTTGTCCTTCACTAACGCCATCCCTAAACCAGTTCTGCTCTGAGCTGTTTTCTTAATTGTTCGAATACAAACTTTGTTCTAACTGTGCTATTCAGATATATTCTGCTCTTGTAAAATGATTTAATTTGTTTCTGTTCTACCGAGCTGGTTTGTCGTTAATCAGCTTGGTTAAATTCCCTAACCTGGTTTGATCTTAACCAGTTTAGCTAACATCTTTGAGTCTCTGAGCTGGTTTGTCCTTAACCAGCTTAGTTCCGATCTGGTTATCACAATCAACACAGTAAACTCTATCTTGAACTGTGCAGAAAAACTTGAACAGCTTGGACATGATGGGGAGGAACCAACTTGAGCCTGACGCTCAACCTCCTGAGCTTGTTGCTCTTCTGCCTGAGCCTGATGCTCCTCCTCCTGAGCCTGATGCTCTTCCCCTTAAGCCTGATGCTCTTCCTCATCATGAGCCTGATTCTCCACACAATCAACGGCCTCTGCTCCGTACACATTCACTACAACCTGACTAAGCTCCTCAACATGCTCCTGAGTCTGTTGCTCAATCCTCGCAGTCTCTTAGTCCTGAGCTGGTTGCGCCTGAGCCTTGTGCTCAATCGTAAGAATCCTTTGCTCCACTGCCTTATCCGGTTGCTCCTCTTCCTCATGATCTGGAGTTGTGGTTCCTTGATTGGATACTATGCGCCACTCAGTCCAGGTAAGTTGTGGAATATCATCTATAAACCATCCTATGACTGAGGAATCTGGAACCAAAAGGGGTAGACCAGCTAGATGTCGATGAGCTCGGTGCTCCATGATCATCTCCTTAAGTTTGCGGTCCAAAAACCGAATACACATATGATCATAGTTTGCAGATGGTTCAGCTCTCGATGCGCATCTACCTTCGTCTTCTACTCCATCTCATACAGCTTGCACTGTACCAACATCCACCTCTTCAACAACTCAGATACCAGCTCTGTCTCGGCCCAAGTCAAAAATTCATCTTCAACTTTAGCCAAACTTGTAATGGGAGTCATCGACTTGATTGTATTCAGCCTCACCTCAGTCCTAAAGCATGCCCATTAATCATATTCAGACATTTTGCTGGACACAGCTTCCCAAGCAGCTTGAATCACCAAAATACAATGCTCCTTGATTGGTCTAGGCCTGGCAAAAGCTTCTAAAATGTTCTTGCCCTTCACGTTTGGGTCTATCTTTGGTAGGAAGTGGGTTGCCCAGTTGATCTATCGAATCTCGATTGCGGAAAACACCATCCCACCCCCATAGATCTTAGACTGTTGGGCAGGTTGTTCAGGTTCTGTCCTGACAACAATAGGAAGCTCTTTGGAAGCAGCCTGCACCTCCACGGCTTCAATAGGCTTCACCGGCTTGGTCCTCTTCGTCCTCTGTTTCTTATTTATATCCAACAGAGTAAGAGACATAGTAGACTATGAGCTAGATGAAGCTAAAACCAAGTTAGCGCTTTGCAGCAGCTCCACCTATCTTCGTTGCGCCTAACTTTGCCAAAGGACGTGTGTCCTCGTCTGAGCTGGTCCCAGACTTGGACTTGGCTGGACCAGCTTGGCTCCTAGCCACCATCTGCATCTTCACAATTACCTTCACCTTCTTCTTCTTCTCCAATGCCTCCTTCTCCGGCTTGTTCATCAGCTACTGTAGATCATCAGCAGTGAATTTGTTTTCACTATTTGTATCCCTCGATTTCTTGCCCACTTCACCATCTTGCGGAGCAGCTTGATTCTTCTTTATATAGGCGAGAACAGATTTATTGTCAACACCTTAAGGGGATGAAGCGCCACAGAATCCCCAAGTTTTGACTTCACCCGCTTCTCCAACATTATGCTAAGTGGCATGGAAAATCCTTGTGATTGCTTGCCAGGCATATACACCATGACAACTAGGGTTTGAAACAGAATATGCCCCCGGTTCACCTTCAATCTGGCACTGATCGCCACCATCATCTCAAGCTTCTCCGACGTAACCACATCAAAAATGAACCGTCTTTGGCACTCAAATAATTTGCCACAATATCGTGCAGCAGCCGGTATTCCACCTTCATGTCCTTTTTCTTATTAGTTGGCCTGATTGGAACACCAGTGCTAGAGAACAGCGCCTTCATGTCCGCCACTTCCTTGCCCGGAATTTCAAAAAAACTGACCATACCCTCGGTCGGAAGTTGAACCGCCTCCGCAAAAACATCCATTGTTATCACCAATTTCCGGTTGGCCACCGTGCTAACAACGTACCCGCAATGACCTTCGTGTTGGCAAAAAAACTCAATCAAAGCTCCTTCAAAAACTGAACCAGAAATGCCCAAAAATCCCTTAAGCCCTGATGCCTCGAGCGACTTAAACATATTCACCATCCCGGTGTGCTCCAACGGATTCGAAGTTCACTTGCAATGCTTGACGAAGAAAGATTCCATCTGAGATTTTTTAGGGTGTTGGTAGATTTGAATGCATGGAAATATTTGAGAGAATGCGATAAACTGCTAGAATGCATGAAAGTTTTGAAAGCATACTGGAAATGGAGAAAATCAAGGGTTTTAGTATGTACGAACGAGGAGAGAGAAGGTTTAAATAGACACGTGTCATCCTCAGATTTAAAAGACATTTGAAATTCTAAAAGGATTACCGTCGGATTTTAAAAGAAATTTAAAAGACAAAGTAATATCAACATTTCATTTTAATATACAATCATAGAAACATTAATCCAAACATCGTAATAACATCACACTGTAGATGTCCCTAAGCTGGACCAGATCAGCACGAGCTGACCAGCTCAGAGACAAACAGAGGACTTATGGTATTATCTGTTTGAATTTTTATGTTCCCCCTGAACAAATTCATGCAGAACATAATCAATACATATCAAAGAGACCTAAAGTATTTCTAAAATAAGAAAACTTAGCGTCGGATAGAGGCTTCATGAAGATATCAGCAACTTGCTGATCTGTTGGCACATGCTTCACCCGAACGTCCTTCTTCAGCACATGGTCTCTAATGAAATGATGTCTGATGTCAATATTCTTGGTCCTAGAGTGCAGCATGGGGTTGTGAGTGATCGCTATGCTACTTGTGTTGTCGCAAAAAATGGGTGCCTCAGCTGCATCAACGCCATAGTCTCTAAGCTGCAGTTGAATCCATAGAATATGAGCACAACAGCTTTCAGCTGCTAGGTACTCTGCCTCAGCTGTAGAAGTTGCGATTGATGTCTGCTTCTTGCTAAACCACGAGATCAATCTGTCACCCAAGAACTGACAAGTCCCACTAGTGTTACGCCGATCAATCTTGCAACCTGCGTAATCTGCATCACTATAACCAATCAAATTGAAACTTGAGTCTTTGGGAAACTTTAAGTATTCAAGAAGATAGTCAAAGTATAACTCTCCTTAATAATTCAACAATACAAAAATATATTCAAAATAATTACAGATATATTCATTTTGGTTTAGTTCAAATAGCTGTCAAACCTTTAGTTCATATTGGAGTTGACACTCCAGTATATCTCTCCTTGCGTGACCGAATATTTTAAGTCAAACTTTTAAAGTCTAAAATCGTTTAAATTTATGGGCCCAATATTTGTATTAAATTTTAAAGTCTGGTTTTAGTCAGTGGGACTGTTATTTTGTCATATTTTAATGTCTGGATTTAAGTTGTAGGACCGAGTACTTTTATCAATTTTTAGCTTAATGGGTTAAGTTCGAGTTTTGGGTTGAGTTTTAGTTTAAGATCAGGTCTAGGCTTTTGGGCTTAGAGTGGGTGGGCCAGTCTCTTGAATCAGTCGTTGACCAGGGAAGGAAAAATGTAGAAGCCCGTAAATATATATTTAATTATAGTATTTTACGTATATGGATATGTTATGTTTAAATAAAAAATTAAATATATATTAACGGCTAAACCTTTTAAGCCGCATATTTATAACGTACACGCATCATGAAAGTTTTACGAAATGTTAAGGTATGGAATAAAATAAAAATATTTTGAGTGATTGAAGTGGTTTATGGCAAGTAATGATGAGTGGAGTTGGGATATCAGACCCGATGAACCTCTGTAAATGTTATAATGATCTTATGGATTCATGTGTTCACGACATGGTGAAGTGGCAGCATAGAGGTGTTGGAAATCCCGAGAAAGGTCGGTGAACCGCATCGCCGCGTACGTTGGTTTTTATGATCGATCAATCTTTAATGTATAATGGTCCACACATCATGGATATGACTATACGACCTTTATGTTATGTTCATGCCTCATTATGTTATGATATACGACTATGCACTGATACGACTAGTTTTTGAATCATAATTTACGATTATTCATGCATGCACGTTTTAAGTTATTTTATGATATCTATGTGCTTGTGTGCGGTTTTATTATCTGTACCTTGTTATTATCAGATAGGGCATGCTGGGCCTTTAGGCTCACTAGATTTAAATGGTTCAGGTGACCCTGCTGTTGATTTTATACCGACTGGAGGTAAGGACCTCTGATCGTCCGCTGTAGCTACTACCGGTGACCACTTCAGACGCTTCTATTTTATTAGAAATTTTCAGATACATCATTTTTACTTTGATTTTAAACCTGCATGAATGATTTAATCTTTTTGAGATATTTATTCATTTATTCCTTTACAGTTATGTTGAGGAAAAATTTTAATGGTCGAATTATATTTTAAAGAATGTTTATTCCGCACTTTACTTTACAAAAAAAAAATTACTTATAGTTATGTTCGTTTCAAAGACGCTGGACAACAACATGTTCAGCAAGATCCAGACTTGCACAAATGCTCAGGAGATATGGGAGAAGTTAACTCAGATATGTGAGGGCAATGATGAGACCAAGTAAAATAAGCTTATTGTGGCCCTCTAGAAATTTGAGCTGATAAGGTGAAGTTGTTAGAGTAGATGCCCAACTAGCCAACTTGTGGCGTGTGGGTTCATAGACTCTTGTATGAAACGATCTTTATATATGATATTCGCATTTATTTATGGCATTATTTACTTTCATTGTGTTGTATAATGATTAACAATTGCGTTAGTAAAGACCTAGAATGCACTATAGTGTATGTTAGATGTGATAGTGGGTATGACGGCTATCATGAAACACATCTAATAGTCACTGTGTATTCTGAACACGTTCCTAGTCGATTGGGCCGTCAAAACGAGGATAAGGCCGCCTGAGCTCGAGACTAGTATCTGCGATGCGAAGTACCATGTTTCATTGGTAGGAAACATTGTGATGTTCTGAGCATGCAGATAGATAGTGACCTGGTGATCTATCGAACTACCCTCGTTCGGATTTTCCAAGTGGTTACCATTTGTCGAGCGGATAAGTCCGAGGTCTTGGTTGTACTAATTAGTCCTCACGACTCGAAACGTCATTGAGACTCTACATGATAGGCGTCTTACTTTGACCCGTTTGCTGACTCACTTGGGGTCGTTAGGCGGCGGGATTGGGTGAGGCCTGGTGATCTATCGAACTACCCTCGTTCGGATTTTCCAAGTGGTTACCATTTGTCGAGCGGATAAGTCCGAGGTCTTGGTTGTACTAATTAGTCCTCACGACTCGAAACGTCATTGAGACTCTACATGATAGGCGTCTTACTTTGACCCGTTTGCTGACTCACTTGGGGTCGTTAGGCGGCGGGATTGGGTGAGGCCCCGATGCATGTAGGAGTCGATGCATCGTTGTCGAGGATTCACCGCTCGCAGACATGCGTCGATATCCTATGTTATCTGAGGAGACGATAGTGTATAAATCTCTGGCCAGAGTACTAGAAGTGTTTTTGGTAAATGGGTTTACCTAGTTACACTCGCGATGTCACTATTCGAACTCCAAGATGTGTGCATAGCTATCGGATCTATAACGACTCTCGATTTACCAATGGTCGTTGATATGATCGGGATATATGGATTGAAAGGACCGTACTGTACGCTAACCACGACCAACTGGTTCTTGCAGGCACTATCAGTGATACCTAGGGGATCATGGGGCGATGTTGCTAGACGCTTTACCATGATCCGTTGGGCAAGTCCGAAATTGTGATTTCGAAGCCGCAATGGTTGTGGGCCCACGGCTAACTGTATCCCTGAACCATTGAGGGTCACACAAGTACTAGATTCGTGATTCCCGCACGGAAACTGAGCTCAATGTGTTGAGCACTTGAGGAGGATTTTAGGGAGTGCGACTTCCTGAAAGTCAACAGGGGTCAAATCGTGATTTCCCACTGTTGAGGGGCAAAACTGTCATTTGGACTAGGTGATCTGAAAAATCGTTTTTCGCATCATAATATTAGTTTTGGAAACTGAGTCGATCGATCCGATCTGATCGTCGATCGGAGTTATGATGAAACCGTAATGAATTAAACGACCGAATGTTCATATGGGACTTGGGCCCCCTCTCCTCACTAGCCGCCGCCGCCGTCGGCCACCACGCCGTCGCCACCGCCCCTCGCCGGAGTTGCTCCGGCCAACTTTTCGAGGAGTTTCCGTCCGTGTTGATCTCGTCGGGCCTTCTAGTGCAGGCTGACGAAGGAGTCTCCCTTCCGGTCGTGGACCTGATTGACGAATCTACAGCCGCCAACCGTGAAGAGCCGGTCTTTTTGTAATTCCGATTGGAGCCAGGCGCAAGTCGCCAGCAAGGTAATCTACTAATCATCCTATGAATGGTTTATAGCATGATTTTATTGTATTGAACGTTTCCCGGTGCCAAATTTTAAACTTCCGCTGCGCCACCGGGAGACGGGATCCGGATCCGCCACCGCTATCCCAACAGAAGTCTGAGGAGACTATGGGAGAGTTCGATGAACGGTTCAGCTCGCTGGTGATTGAGCTGACCAGATTGGGGAAATAATATAGCAATAGGGAGCTAACCCTGAAGGTGATGAGAGCACTGCCCAAAGAATGGGATGTCAAAACTATGGCCATGCGAGAATAGATCTGAACAAGCTGGAGCTGCATGACCTGTTTGCTAACCTGAAGGCCTATGAGTTTGAGCTAGAAACAAGAGCAGAGTCAGAGCCTTCAACATCTCAGCCTACCAAAGCCTTTGCTGCAACAATGCCAGAACAGAGCCCATCAAACAGCAAATCAGCAGAGGAACTTATCAATGATTTACAGGACAGTTAAGAAAATGGTGGGATAAATCCTTATCCCTCGAATTCTTATTACTGCTCAAAATGATTCAGGTGAATTTCTGATAGTTACAATTTCAATGTATTTCATAGGAAATCCTAGTGAAGAATTTAGTTCTTCAAAAATTATTCTTACAAATCTCAAATGCCCATCCTTAACTGACTATCGTTGGTATAAGGATATTTTCCTAACTCATGTTCTTCGACGAGAAGACTGTAATATGTCTTTTTGGAAGGAACGTTTCATATCGGGTTTACCCCGACTCTTCGCTGAAAGAATATTTCAAAAATTAAAAACTACAATAGGATCAGAAGAAATTCCTTTCGCAGACATGACCTTTGGTCAATTGTTTGCATTTATCAAAAAAGAAGGTTTATCATTATGCTCGGAACTCAAACTTCAAGCAAAATACAAATCTGATAGAATTACAACTCGTAAAGAGTTAGGTTCTTTCTGCTCAATGTTCGGTTTAATGAACATTGAACCTCCTTCAATACGTAAGAAAAAGAAAGATAAAGATTTCAATCTTATAATAAATCTTCAAGATTTAAGAGTCAAAAATATAAGAAAAATAATACTAACTCAAATACGTTAAAATGTTGGAACTGTAACCAACCAGGTCATACGTCTAATAATTGTCTCAAAAAACCTAAGAAAATTAATAAGAAACATAAAAAGCAAAATATTAATGAATTATTTGATGATATTCCTAGTGATTCCAGTACATCCAATAAAGATGACACTGAACCAGAAGATGAACAACAACCTTCAAAAGGCGTATGCCACTTATGCGTAATTTCAAATAGTCAAGAAAAAATTCTTTTCTCAATACCTACTCCAAAACAACATAGACAATACCCTCCAAATATATTAGATAATCGTACAAAAATATTCCTTATTTCAGTCATAAACAATAGGTTAAAATTCATAGATCACTTAGGTCAGATTCAAACAGGTCTTTGGCTCAGACCGTATCATACATATTCTCTTTTCCTTTATCTTTTCAAAATATTTCTTTTACTTAAATATTCCAATAGTACTCAAATCATCTCTTTAAATACCCCGTTCTTCGACAAAAATTTTTCATATTACATTCTACATCTTCTTGATATTGTTTCCTCTCTTCATTGCCTTTACACAAACCCAGTTATCCCACAAATGGATCCTGCAAAACACAAGCAAACTATTCAAACAGCAAAGGATTATGAAATTCCAAACATTCTTTCAAAACAATTAGTTCAATTACCACCATCCACACCTTCAAAAACACCCACTCAAAGACCCACGGGTCAATTTCCTCCCCTCACTTCAAATTACAATAGATACAGTCCACTTCAAAATCTCCCAGAACTGCCCTACAAATCAGTTCTGGCTACTCCTTCAAAACAGATCCAAACTTCTCAAAACCTTCAATCTAATGATGAGTACAAATATGTTTCCAAACCGTGGTCTGAAAACCTCGGTTTTGCTCCATTTACTGAACTCCCTCAAAATGTCAAAAAACAAGATTATATCAGACGACGTTTTCCCTCTTCTCAATACTGGGAATCCGACAACCCAGAGAAACTTCAAAAATTTTATGAATTCATTTTAGTAGACACTGACTCTGTGGAGATAGGCCACAGAACATGTTCAAAAGGAGATACTATTTATTCAAAATGCATCATCAAGCAGGAAGTCTGTTGTATTTTGGATTTAATTGAGAAGACAGAAGTCTGAAGTAGACTCTGTACATAATTGCAAAGTTTTTGCAGGGATGAAATTCATCTCCCTGAATTTGAACATCTAAAATTAATGAATCTAAAATCATGGGATCTGTGAGATCCACAGAAAAGTTAGGAGAACAATTGAAATAAATTGGGCCATTGCAGATATTGGTTTGCACCATCGACAGAAGAGATGTTTGATATCTCTTGAGTCTTTTATCACGCAAGGCGAGATATACTGGAGTGTCAACTCCAATATGAACTAAAGGTTTGACAGCTATTTGAACTAAACCAAAATGAATATATCTGTAATTCTTTTGAATATATTTTTGTATTGTTGAGTTATTAAGGAGAGTTATACTTTGACTATCTTCTTGAATACTTAAAGTTTCTTCATGAGTTTTGACAGAAAAAGCAGTTTTGAAATCTGTGAAACCTATTTTGTAAATGTTTCCTATGTGTTCTTGAGAGATTGTCCAGTTTGAATAATCTATCGGCATATGTGTTTCACTACTTTGAACTACATTTTGGGACCTAGTGGTAGATCCTAATGACATTAGATTTCTAAATCTTAAAGCCATCTTGAACTATAGCAGAGTTCTCTTAAAACCTATGTTTTCAGTGTGGCAAGTACGGGACCACCGACCGGGACCACCTATCTTCGGCTGACCAACGGATTCACGGCTGACCAACGCAGTTCCAACCACCTAGACAGAGACCTTAATTTAATTCTATGATAGTCTTGACAGACCTAAGATGAATACTGTAATGCCCAGAATCATTAAGCAGTGGATTAGTGGAGTAATTTCGACATTCAAGAATTTGATGAAGCTTGATTATGAGCTCGGATTGCTTCTGGAAGTGTTGGATGACTCAAGAACTGTGTATTGATTAAATCGCGAAGTGTGAGAACCAGTCGAAGTAACCAGGCAAAGCGATGTGATAAGATCAGCAGCAGGTTACTGTAGCTCGCGACTGGTGGAAATTTGAAATTCAGTTGAAGCATTATTGTTGATTTCAGCTGGAAGCGAACGCGTGAATAGAAGGGTCAATGAGAGAGCGCCACGTGTTAGTCACTGTTACACACGAGAAATCAGCAGCAAGAGTTTCATACGCCTCTGCTGGTTTTGATGTATACCTGCTGGTTGGTAGTGTATCGACTAAATGACGTAGGTGCGACGTCGTCTTTTTGATATTAAACGCAAACCAGTCGAGGGGAAATTAGTTCCAGCTGAGAGAATTTACGACAGCGTTTTGAATTATGACTATGAGCCTTGATACGTCGTCGTTTAGCAACCAGACGAGAGATTGGAAATCAGTCGAGAGAGTTTGGTATCTGCTGATTATCCAGTCGAGGGATCAATGCGACACCGTTTTGATTATAAACAGGAGATGTTGATACGATACCGTTTCGTTTAATGTTGCGAAATCAGCTGTTAGAATAGAAGTGCGACCAGCTGCTGGTTCTTTTAAGTGAAGTAGCACCAGCTGATGACATGTAACGACGTCGTTGAGATTAGTTATAACGACATCGTTTTGAGCTTTGGAGTGTTACGACTGAATTGATGTTGCGACTGGATTCCTGTAGTTGCGACTGGTTATTACAACAGCTGATTCTTGCGTCTGCTAACGAACAACGATATTCGAACAGCGACTGAAGACGATGAACAACAGTTGAGGAATCTGTTTATCGTTATCCACCGTCGAAGCGGTGGGAGTATATCTTGTTTGAATACTCAGCATGACACGTGGAACTAGAATTGAATACGTTGGAAATGCTGCGAGATATACAGAGAGCGTCATCTATAAATAAGCATGAATTTGAAATACTAAGAAATATATTGAATTCAGCTATCGACCCTTGATCCCGCGAGTATCTTTGGAAGTAAGGAACAGAGCTTAAGAACACTGATTGAAGTATTTGAAAACAGAGAAACAAAGGTATAATCTGACAGAAGAGTCAGGAATTAGGCTACTCAAGAATGATAGTTCTTGAGTATTCCGCTGAAATCACATACATATATGAGTACTGTTCTTGATTTAGAACTTGAATTATGTGTATGTCGATCCATCACAGGTAGTGGATCTTTTATATTTGCATGAGTTTGCATATTGAAGAGAATTGAATTGATTCTAATGCCCAGGACTGAGTTGGCCTGATTTTCGAAGCCGGAGATGGTTTCGATAGATGAATATTCATGTCAAGATCGGATAAGAATCTTGATGGAATCGAACTGAAATGGAATCAATTCTGAGATCGAAGAGGAGAACTAGAAT
>KV009370.1:0-33429 GCA_001598015.1 Dorcoceras hygrometricum | reverse complement strand
CGACACATCGAGAAGAATCATCCGGTGGAAATTGGTATTTCTAGAACTAAAATTGAAACACCTACATTTTCTTCCCAATATGGTAACGACTCTCAACTTTTTAAATTTTCTGAATCTGAATTTAGGGATGAAACTGCTAGATTTGTTGCTGTAGAACAACTTTCATTTAGTTTTGGTGATAAATTATCTTTTGAAAATTGACTTTCATCTAGTGCTAATCCTTCAATTAGACGCATCCCCCGTAATACACTTAAGCGCACCATTCACAAATTAGTTGCTACACAAAAAAAGGAATTGATTAAAGAATTTCCTAGTTTAGATAATAAAGTTTCTTTGTTTTCTGATATTTGGAGTGATCATTGGCAGTCGTGCTCATACATGGGAATTACTTGTCATTGGATTGATAATGCATGGAATATTCAAAAACGTTTGCTTGCATACCGCTGTTTCAATGATCCACAACTACACAAAATATTTCACATCTGATGTTTATTATTTT
Organism: Dorcoceras hygrometricum; assembly: GCA_001598015.1. Taxonomy (NCBI): domain Eukaryota; kingdom Viridiplantae; phylum Streptophyta; class Magnoliopsida; order Lamiales; family Gesneriaceae; genus Dorcoceras; species Dorcoceras hygrometricum. The sequence goes on along the minus strand of KV009370.1, from coordinate 32,930 downwards.
AGAAGAATATGGTTTGACTTCAAAAAAATTTTCAATTTCTTTTGATAATGCAAGTGCAAACACTTGTAGTATTGATGAATTAATTAGACTGTGTCAACCATCGATAGGTGGTAAACTTTTTCATATTAGATGCACATGTCATATTTTTAACTTGTGTGTGCAAGATGGCCTTAAAAGTTTAGAACTTTATATTAAACCAATTAGATCTGCAATTCATTATCTGTGACACATCCCCAAGTTATGAAACAATGGGGTAAATTTTGTAAATTAAATGGCATGAGGCTGAAACGGTTTGCGCGTGATGTTCCAACACGTTGGAACTCAACGTACAAACTTTTGTTGTCCACATTCGAATATAAAGATTTACTATGTGGATTTTTTGGACAAATTATTCAATCTTCTAATATTTATTTTTATTCAAAACAATGGAATATTTGCACCACTATATATGAAATTTTAAAAGTTTTTAATGATGCCACTGACCAACTTTCTGGTGTATATCATCCTACATTTAGTTGTACACTCTTTGTAATGTTGCATGTACTTTTAGCGAACATTTAAATTCTAATGATCCCGCTAATTGAATGCATTATTAGTATGAAATCAAAATGGGAAAAATATTTTTTTTAATATTCCTGATATTTTTTTATGTGCTATAGTTTTAGACCCTAGACTTAAATTAGATGGTTTAGGTGAATTGCTTACATTGTACTATGATTCCTTGGATCCAATTACTGACGCATGTCCTTCTTCTTCCATTATTATTTTTAGTGTTAGAAATAGTTTAAGTGAAATTTATACTGAATATAATGAGAAATATGGTTCATAAGTTGGTACACAAGCACAACAACACACCACCTCTAGTAGCACCACATCACGACTATCCAAGGCTCAACTTTTAGTTCATGACCGGACGAAACGTCCTCGAGGATCCTCAAGTTCCAATCTGGAACTTGAGAATTATTTAACCACTACTTTTGATTTTAGTGATGCAGACGAGAACACGTTCGACATACTGAGATGGTGGGCTCAAAAGACGCAAGTATGTCCCATTTTGTCTTTAGTGGCAAATGAGATTCTTGCATGTCCTGTTTCAACGGTTGCAGTGGAGCAAGCGTTTGGCATGAGAGGAAACACGTTGGACGAGAGGAGAACACCTATTAGGCGGGAGAATTTGGAAGCACAATGTCTTATTAACGATTGGTCGAGAGCTACCTCAAGAACACAAGATAGCCAAAACGAGACAAATGACGACGAAGACACCGAGGGCACTTCTGGAACAACAACTGGAGGAGGCACAAGTGATTAGATCAATCCCAATTTAATTCGTCTTTTACTTTCTATTGTAATTTTAACTTATTTGTATTGTTATTCAATTATATTTATTTTTTGAAATTATTTACATTTCAAATTTCAAATTCAAATCCCAATTATCATTCTTTTAAATTCAAATTCGAATTCAAACACAAATTAAGATTCGAACTCAAAATTCAAAAATTCAAATTAAAATTATAAATTAAAATTCGAATTAATTAAAATTCAAATTCTGAAATCAAAATTCAATTCAAAATTCGAATTTCAAAAATCGAAATTCCAATTTCAAATTAAATTATGAAAAAAACTAATTTTTTTAAAAATGAAGTTCCTTTTTTCTTTTAAAAAACCGAAAATTTTTAAATTTTTTTTTCTAAATCCTACGAAAATCAATTTTTTAAAAAAAAAAATTTTATAACCTGAACCGGACCGGAACCGGTTCTCAATGTTCCGGTTCCGGTTCCAGGTTTTCCGGTCCGGAACCGGCGGGTCGGACCCGGAACCTGCCCGAAACCGGCCCGTGGCCGGGTCTACCAGCATGCTCTATCTGATAATAACAAAGTACGTATAATAAAACCACATGCAAGCACATAACATATCGTAAAATAAATTTAAAACATGTATGCATTGATGCTCGTAAAACATGATTCATAAATCAATCGTAACGTTACATAATCGTATATCAGTACGTAATAAGGCATGACATAGCATAACATAAAAACGTGTGAGTCATATCCATGAAGTGTGAGCCATAACATAAACGATTGATCAATCATAAGAAACCAACGCACGTGGTGATGCGGTTCACCCGACCATACCTCGGGATCCCTCACACCTCTATGCTGCCACTTCACCATGTCGTGAACACATGGATCCATAAGCTCGTAATAACATGAACAGAGGTTCATCGGGCCCGGTATCCCGATTCCGCTCATTATAAACTTGCCACAAATCACTTCAATCCCTCAAAAATATTTTTCTTTTCTTTCATGCCTTAACATTTTATAAAACTTTCATGATGCGTGCATTTCGTAAAAACATACAATTTAAAAGGCTTAGCCCGTTAATATATATTTAATTCTTTCATTTAAAATATTATCATATTCGTATACATAAAATACTACTTATATAATAATATATATTCACGGGCTTCTGCATTTCTCATCCGGTCAAGTACTGGTTCAGGTGTCTGACCCACTAATTCTAAGCCCAAAAACCTAGACTTACCTTTAAAATGAAACTTAACCCTAAACATGACTTGACACATTAAACTTTAAAATTAAACTTTAAAAGTTTATAAAACACTCGGTCCTTCACTTTGAAATCAAACATTAAAATTTGACTAAATAAAAGTCTCATTGACCAAAAATTAGACTTTAAAATGTAATACCAATATTAGGCCCATAAAATAATTAAAAGTTTGACTTTAAAACTTGACTTAAAATATTTGACCTAATATTCTTAAAATTGGACTTAAACTTTTAAAATAAAAATACCCGGTCCAAAAATCCCATAAATCAAATAAATTCTCAAAATACTGGAAATATCTTAAAATATACTTAAAATATCAAATAAAGTCATCCACGAACTTTGACAGTCCCTAAGACTCGAAATCTCAATTTTCACAAAAATGACCCGACAAGGCTCACTTCAAGCGACAAAACGGTAAAAACCATTAAAAATCTTATTCTTAACTGAATCACTCCTTGTTTCAACTCATGTCACCCTAACTCAATATTCTAGTCACTGGAACAAACGAGACTAAAAAACGATTCAATACGTGACAAAACCGACGCTCGTAATGACACTGCTTGCTTGCAGACTGCAACAAGGTCACGTGCTAGCCATAAAACTCATAACTAATTCGTTCATTGACCAAATCGCTCCCCGTTTGGACCTGCGTGACCCTAAATCAATGCTATCACCTGAAATCAACCTTGACCACACATACCGCATAGAGTGACTTATCCGACCCCAACAACTCTACTATCGCGCACAGACGACAAGTTAGGACACGTGCTGATCATAAAATTCGTAAATAATTCATTCCTTGACCAAATCACTCCCTGTTTGAGCCCATGTGACCTTAAATCGATGGACTAACCGAACCCCAGCCCTATGAACCGCTCATGACCGAAGCTTCACAAGAAACAATTCAAATGCGGATTAAAAATCGTGATGCATGCATGAATCGTAAACAATAAACGTAGATCTCATGAATTCACATACAAATCATGCAATCCGTATTTAAAAACAGCATAATATGATTAAAATGGTGAGAAAAGAGATATTAGAACGTGCCTTGATTGAAGAATAACGAAGAACTACGCGTTACCGGAGCGGAGGACAAGAGATCAGGACAAAACGCCCTTAAATCACCACAAAGAATGATGTAACTCGAGCCTAGGGGAGGGAGTGGCTGCTTGAGGGAGTGTGGGGGTGAGGGATTTCGAAATTAGGGTGGAGAAGAAAATTAATTGTGCGAAAAATACCCCTCTCATGGATTTAATTAGGAAATAAAAGAGTTTTTTACTTTATTAACCTATTAATTAAAAATATTAGTTAAAACTCTAAACTTAAACTTTAAAACTCCAAATTTTCGTAACATAAGATCCCTCAATTTTAAAATGTAATAAAGTTCATTAAAACAACTCGTATAGGTAAAAAACGGGTTCCCCTCAACAAATATATATAAAAATCTCAGTTTTAATTTTAGCTCTTAAAAATATGAGGGCTTAAAAATATTTCAAATGATTTTCATCTCGGTCGTCCCTAGTCTCGTCCACGCGCCCGGAACTCGATCATGTTAAAAACATGTCATGCACATCATAAAACATTAAAACTATCATTTAATCACGTAAAATGACACATAATATTCTAAAACTATTTTTCCCCTAGTCATGCACTCATTTCCACGTAATCAGAATTTCTGGACGTTACAGCTCCAGTTCAGCTACACTCTGTTCTGCACACTTGATTAAACATGTTACAACATAACAAGTTTTGTATAATAAAAATCAAGATTAAATTTTTTTAAACACAAAAACTCATCAATAAACAATTTGGTGGTAGTTGTAACATACATAAAAAAACAATCAAGGGAGGAATCAAGGGAAGGAGGTGCCTATAATTTAAAGTTAAAAGTGGAGTAAAATGTAATGTTCACCTGAGGGAAGTTATATGTAATTTTCAAAATTTGTTGGATTTTCATATAAGTATGATAAATCTAGGGAGATACATGTACTTAACCATATTCATATATCACAACTAACACATTATTCTTTATATCACTTTTCCCTATCAAATCTAATATTTACCCACATTTAATATCTAATATTTATCCATATTAATATGAACTAGTAAAGAATACATGCGTCGCAAGTTGAAGTATATTGAAATTTTAGTATTTTGTCAAGTTTAAAGGGAAAGTTAAATTGTTTAACTTGGATTATGTGCAACTAACATGCGAAGTGACATTTAGCCATTGGAAGAGAATTATATTTATTGAAAAGAAATTATTTTGATAAGTTCAATATTAAAATTCAATCTGACAATTACAGTAGAAATCTCATTGGTCACGACATCGTGTCCATCTATACAGACTTAAATGAACTGCTGTAAAATTGAGTACTGAACAGTTTGTTTATTTATTATTAGAGACGAAATATAAAAGAAAAGTCACTCGTTTCGAATCAGAATAAATAAAAGATCATATGTTATATAATCATCTATCTATCTATATTTTTTACAATTTAACCCCGAGAGCATCTAATATCTATCCATATTATTATAGCTAAACTCAATAGAGAAATTAACTTTGGCACTTTCAATGAATGTCCAAATTTACTCTTATCATTATTTTGAATATTTAATAATTAAAGTGTGTAAATAACGATTCACATTCTTTTCTCACTATCCATTATCTCATTATTTTAATATATAAACACAAATTCCAAATAAATTTAAATTTGAAAACAATATTTATAATTATATTCATTTCTTTTAGAAAAACTTTTAATAATATAATTTATGCACATGCAACGCCGTATACTGGTATCTCATTATATTCTCACACTTCTAAAATAGTAAATTTTTCTGCGATGACAAAGCACTTGAATATGGAAAAAGCCTGAATCTCATTTAACTATCAATTCATGATTTTTTGTATAACATGGTTTTTTATGACATTATATTCCCGAGTTATATTTTTACAGTTAGTCCTTATTCCCAGTTTTGTCCCTTCAATTTATGTGTCACTTATGACTTATATCCCTGTATGTTTTAGGTTTTGTCCTAATTTTATCGAAGCCATTAGTTCATGTTAACGCCAGTACGTGAAGCCCACGTGACTGAATTCTTTGCCTTGAAATTGAATGAACGACATTCACAATATCCAATTTCATTCGTAAATTTAGCGTTAATATTAGGTTTAAAATTAAAGGGTACGGCGTGAGATGAAATTAAGGATTATTGAAGCTGATTAAAAAAGAATAAAACCAAGTGATCTTAATGTGCAATTACTGCTAACTTTCTACGCTTGACCAATGAATGGAGCGAATAACACAATCTAATTAGTATATGCAAAGCCAGAGACTTAAATTGAGAACTAAGGCAAACTATAAGTTATGATTATTAAGTTACTTAAGGACGATATATTTATATATCGTGTCGTCATTACAATTTCATAAATTGATGAATCAATAAATTAATTTAAAGGAAATTATTGCTGGAGAATAGAGAAATTCAGTTGAGTTTTTAACTCATTGTTTAGAAAAAGTTCAGCAAAACACTTTTGAAGCATATGTAAGCATCCATTCTACTTATATAACAAGAACTAAAATAAGCTAGTATCTACCATGATTGAAATTGTTCTCTCATCCCAAAAAATTTTCATTTTTATTGTGTATAATAGGCATCTACGCGCATCACACATAACTTATGCTAGTAATAATAAATGTAGAGAAAATTTACATTAATGTTGCTAGGAAGGTATCGCTTTTTCCAAATTCACGAGCTCTTTACCTTTTCTAAATGAAGAAATTTTAATTGTTTTAACCATACATCCAGGACCAAAGAATGGCTTGTCGAGATGAAAATCACTCTCATACTGTTGCAGCCTTGAGAGATAGAAAATCAGAAATCTTGTTTGTATAGAAATCAGGCTGTATTGGATTCTCAGGATTTTGTAGCATTGGCAGGGTCGTCACACCTGAAAGTAACATCAGTGGTGTAGTGCATAAGGTTAGACACTGAAATGTGAATGCATTTTGATCACATACCTGACAGGACAAGAAGTGTTTTGCAACCACCGTTTTGTCCGAAAAGAATATCAGTATCTAGCCTATCTCCAACCATGCATATCTGGGACTTTGTAATGCCGAATCTATGTAGATTGAGATAAGTATCCTTGTCAACTGTCTAAATACATATGCACGACAAACTGAAAAATTCATGTTACTTCATGCTTTGGTTAGAGGGTGTGTCCTCAAACAAAAGAAATAAAACTTTTCCGTAGTTTTTCATAACAAGTTTGCCTTTCAGAAGATATTGAATTTCCTTCCCTCACAATATTCCATCCCTTCTTTTCCTGATTCATGAGTCTATCCCTTTACTTATGGAGTTGAGGGCAACAGGACCTTCAGGTAACTTACTCATTCGCTAAATAGTCCATCATGAAAGTTGAAGGCTTTCCAACAACAAGTGGCTCACGTTGAGTGGATCCACGCACAGCACCTACCATTGAACCACCACCTGATTGCAAGCAACAACAAGGTGGCTTCTTGAAATCATGGAGACACATCTAACCAATATGTAGGTTACAAAGTAAGACGTATTTCATTCCTTCAAACTTGTATGAATCTTGAATAAATTGATTTCCTGATTCACACAGTACAGAAGTGGTTTGCATCGTTCACTCGTGTTGTTGTAAGTGAAACAGTTACTATGGGTAGAGTTAATGACGCCTAGTGATTAACATTTTCACATCTCCAGAAAATTGACCACAATTACGTGTGTTTATACATTTCCGGTGCAGTTGCTTATAGTCTGCAAGACCCTGGTAACAATGACAAGATGTGGACTTACAAAAACGTTTGATATTGCAAGTTAGATTGCTTCAGACATACATGTGTCAACATCATCAGAGAGAACCCCCTAATTCTTTTTTTCATACATATATTCTCACCAGAGTTGCTGTAATGGTAATCGTTTTTTAATAGACATGGACTTGTGTCGACCATCTTTAAAACAGACATCATTACTTAAAACTGAAATAATTAGAATATACTAACCTGCCCATTCTTGAGCATCTGTAAGATGTGTGACGGCATCACGGTTTGTAGCAATGAAAAAACATCCAGGGTTTTCACGGATGCACAAAGTTGCATACCTTCATAAATAAAATTAAACAAATCATACTTCTATGGTTACGAGAGACTCAAGTTTATGTACATATAGTTTTTGGAAAATTTACTCCTTCCGTCTCTTATCAATGTCAATTACTGATTTCAGTGAAGTCTATTTAAAATTGTTTCTGTACATCACTGAAGGAGAGGGAGAATGATACAATTAGGTGTCTGATTACTAGAAATTTCCAATGGTTAAATTAGCAGATATAGTAGGAACTTAATATCTTCTTTCCCGCTGATGATAGCCTTTTCCCTTAACTTGAATGGCAGTTATGGTGAACAGACTTTGGAAACATCAAGGGATGTGAAGGAATTTAATAATTTTGGAGGATCGAATTTGAGAAATCTTAAAGAGAGGTGGAATAGTGTTTCAGATCCCAACAAAGGACTGAAAGTAGAAAAGAAAGAAAATAAGATGATTAGTGAAGAGAATATAACATTCTGGAAAAATAATGATAATAGGTTAGATTCATACGTCAATTTAACGAAAAGGAAAACAAATTTTCCACCAATAGAAACTTTCAACTCATTTCAAGTTGTCATCTCCAGTTATAAAATATAAGGTGAAATCATGCATCTCACTTAAAAAAGAAAGAAAGAGTTTGTCAGGGAACTTACTGAATTTTGTAATAGTTGAAATAACGATCAAATCCAACCACAACAGCCCCAACCTGATCAATAAATCATGATATTTTAATGTGAGTTGCCTATGTTTATTGCAATATAGTTTATATGGTGATACTTCAAAGGATTATTACTGTAAGAAACATGCAAAGCTTATACAAAAATATAGAATAATTGGACACACAATTAAGTGGAACAATTAAAATGGTGAAACCGCTGTCAAAGGATAAAACTGACTCTTATCATATAAAGAGTACCAAGTATCTGATAGAGTTATCTGCTTGCTCTCTTAAATCCTACAAAAATATAATATAAAAATGTGTGTCTAGAAACTTATAGATATGTGTGTGTGTGTATATACACATATACATAAAATCCTAACATTAAACGGGCAGGACAAACTAGTACCATGTGGGCTCTGCCAAAAAATTTATCCCACAGTGAACTATTCAAGCCTAACTAAATAGAATTTAGAGTACCATATTCCACCAATAACAAAAAAAATTCCACATTGTGTTTTTCGGTCAAAGAGCCATTTTATTTGGTTTAGAAGCATTAAAGGATGAATGCGTACATTTTCATCATGTTCCATCAAAAAACCTGGTTTCAGTTCGATCTTTTTCCCGCCATCTTCCTGCAAGATTAAAACGTCACATCATTGTCGAACTTGATGGGATCACAAGAAGGAACAGAGAGTTTTGTGATTTCCAGTGGAATGAAAATATTTTAGAATCTAATATACATACTGGTCCACCAATATACTGAAACCCAGCCAACTCAAGCTCCTTCAAGATGCCATCCTCACCAACAACATAAACCTTGATGTATGACAAAAGGAAAACTAGACGTCAGTTATTCACATCCCATGATTTACATGCCTCTGACTGTACCCATTCTTTAAGTTTTCAGACACATTACATGGTACCAGTAAAACTATTAACTGTTTCAGAGCAAAACTCATAGTTGGTATTACATGGAACCAAGGCTAATAATGCAGAATATTACGAACCATACAGGACTACAGATTTTAGACAAAGTCGCTTAAGTTAATAAAAAGCCATTTGTAGTGTGCAAGTAAAAGGAATTACGATGATGGAAGAAAAGTTGACTCAAGAACAAGGGAAACTATGGAGATAACTAGCTGCTTATATAAGATTTCCATACATAGTATGTGGAGGTAAATGTGACTGATATTTTAACAAAACAAGTACGATTTGCATCTCAGGTGCAGGATTTTTTTTACTTGCCTTTTTATCTTTGGGGAAATCAATCGATTTCAAGTACGCAGCAGCGGCAAACGATGAAGCAAAGATTTCCTCCTGAAAAAAACAAAAGCAAATTACACAAACTGTATTTTTCTCATAATATGAGAAATGTGTTACAAAATAACTATTTACCCACCTCCTTGACGTCAAGACCAAGTGTTTCGAATTTTTTCCCATACTGCTTCCGAGATTTCGTAGAGTTGTTGGTGACAAATACCAACCTTTTCCCCTACATGAAGATGCATTCAATTCTAAATATTACGAAAAGAAGAAGCATGAATAATTTTGGTAATATGAGCTAAAGATATACTACATATGTAGCTAACAAATAACAACGCAGTAATGCAATGGGCAGATGTCCCATTCTCAGAACTTTTCAACAAAAATTTAGTTACCTCTTCTATAAGAAAAAATAATTTCATATTCGTGGCTCGACCACTTTAACAGTGGGCAATGGACTGCTAGAATGAAGCACAGTATTGTATAAAGAACCCTGAAAAGTATTAAAGTGCTAACCTTTGATCGAAGCATGTCAAGAGTTTCGGGAACACCATCAATCAGTTTATCCCCCTTCCATATGACCCCTGGAGAATACTATGCAGCAATGTAATGGCATAAAAATAAGTGAAACTTAATTCTTAGACAAATTCATGGAGTTTTAAAGAGAAGGACTTCAAACAATAAGAGTAAACCACTAGATTTTTCATCCAAAAGTCTTACATCCATTTAAATTGTCATTTTTGTTGACTTGTTTTATTATGTTGAAGTTTTTGTTCACGAAGAAGATGCCGTTGGAAGATTTGGAAACCTGTCTCAGAACCTTACACTGTATATGCCATGCATGTCCTTTAATATTAAGGTCCGTCCCAATTGAATTCCGGGAAAACATTTATTTATAGAAAAAGGAGCAGGAAGAAAACAAACTATCAGTCAGTGAGGGTCCATCAAACTGGACACGTGCCAAGATAGCACCCCAGTCATGCTCTAACCAGGCAATCTTCTCTACACGATCAGAGTGCAGCTTGACTCCTGCATTAAACTAGCGCCAGCTAAAGCTTTACTTTAGTGCAGGTTTTGCATCAAAATAATGCAATCTCTGCACCAAATGTGAAACTCATATCCAACATATCGACTCCAAACTCATCTATAATGTGGGTGTAATTCAATGGTGGAAATTTAATTACTTTTAAAGATTTTTGTTGACTTAGGAATCTACACGTATTCAACAATGAATTTTATAAACTTCGTGAAAGTATTGTGATATTCAACATTAACTTTTATAAACTACATGACCATTTTATAATATTCAATATTTACTTTTAAAAACTCTATAAAGGTATATAAGAATTTAAAATTCAATGGATTTTCAACAACTCCGTTAAAGTTATTGATTTACAAATATTAATGCATCAAGTACAACAATGAATGTTAAGAATTTTCTATGGTTGAAGTTAGAGATTTGAATTGATTTCTAATTTATTTTCCCCTTTTTTCCTTTATTTTTTAGAAATATTTGTCTCCCTATTTCTCCAACTCGTAAAATCATATTTATATATAAGAATTAAATAATTAATTATTTTAATCGAATTTTTTCATGTTTTAGTTGATTCGGGTATAAATCTTATAACCAATTTTTACATTTCAAATCAAAATTTTAAGAAGCCAAATATTTCAAATCATTTGAATTTTAAATTTTTTTCTATTTTATTAATTGAAAATGATTTCTTAATTTTTTATCTAATTAGTATATAATTTTTGTAATATAAGTATCACATTACTTGTGCAATCCAATGATACGTTTTAGAAATGTTAATATACACATGAATAAACATATCAACATATATATATATATGCATAAACATATCAAGATATATATAAATATATATATGTAACTTTATAAACAGACATCAACTTAAAATTTTTATAGAAATTATTTTATATTTTTTCCAGTATAATAATTTTTATTTATAGTTTACTATTCATATATAAATCCACTAAAATATTGTGTAAAAAAATCTATAAATATCTATACAATCCGCGAAATTAAATCCATAGGAGTCCAATAAAAAATCGATCATAATCTGTGGAATTCTATGAAAGTCAATAAAAATCTATCAAATCCATAAAAACTCAATGCTTAAAAAAAATTCAATAAATCTCCACAATGAATATGCGCCTATAAGGTATGTTCTAGAAATATTCACTCCTATTTCATTTTACGACTTTTTATTTATCCCACAAAATATTGGTTTTCATTTTTATTAAAATATCAATACATTAGATTTACATTTAAATAATTTATGTAGTTACTTGGATTAGATAAATATAGTTTAAATTATTTAAGTAATTAATTTCAATTTAATAATAGTTACTAGCTTCATGTTATCTAAGTATTATAGTAGTTGGCATGCTACGCATACATAATTACTGTTGGAAAATATTATAAGTTTTGGTGAATACAGAAATCATTTCAAAAGCTATTAGATCACATCAGACGTAGCGGATGCAACAAAACAAATCAGTCTAAGTAAAGTCAACTTAGTCTACGGAACAGTTCAGATCAAATCCATAAAAATTCATTGCTTAAAAAACGTCATTAAATCTCTGCAATGAATATGGAACTATAAAGTATGTTCTAGAAATATTCACTCCTATTTAATTTTACAAATTATTATATTATCCCACAAAATATTCTTTTGCATATTTATTAAAATATCAATACATTAAATTTACATTTAAATAATTTATGTAGTTATTTTTGGTTAGATAAATATAGTTTAATTTATTTAAATAAATAATTTCAATTTAATAATAGTTATTAGTTTCATGTTATCTAAGTATTATAGTAGTTAAATGCTACAAATAAACATTATTGTTATAAAATATTATAAGTTTTGGTGAAAATAGAAATCAGTTCAGAAGTTATTATATCAGATCAGGCGTAGGGGACGCAACAAACCAGATCAGGCGTAGTAAATTCAACTTAGTCTACAGAACAGTTCAGATCAGTTCATGTTAAGTAAGGACAAGTTAGCTTTTGGACCAGTTTAGAAGGACAATCAAATCAGAGCTGGGTGGAGCTTCGTAAACAGATTGATACAGATCATAGCATGTTCCACTAAGTGTCTTCAAGCCATGGAACAGTTCAGATCAGAGCCTAGGAGAACAGATCAGAGCCTAGGAGAACAGAGCTCAAGAGCAGAACAGGGTATTTGGAGCTTCGTAGATCAGCTCAGGATCATAGATCAGGAGGAGAGTTGTACAGAGTAGTCTTCGAGGCAATAACTTGACAAAAGGAGTATAGCAGATATGCTTTTCAGCATAATCGCAGAAGTGTCAGAGTCCAGCCGTAAACAAGACTTGCTACATTGGGAAAACATTTAATAGAGCGGTACAGATCAAAGAACGTTCAATAAATGCTCATTAAATGCATGGACGAGGATTCAAAGATGTGTCTACCTGATACATTTATTACCGTTTGAATTCTGAGAGTACAAAAGAAAGATCAAGTGCAGAAAGGAAACAAGATACAATTAACAAGAAACGAACACAGCGAAATGAAGCTTTCTGCAACTGCACTTGCGAATTTTTTCTTTCAATCGGAAGATTGTATCTCATTGTTTCTGTGGAAACATGGAAACACAATCTCCTATTTATAGAAGATTGTTAGTATATCTGGAAATATGGAAACACAATCTCCTATTTTAGAAAGATTGTTAATATAGATTTTGTTCTTTATGTGTATATTTAGTTTAGGTTAGGTAATATTCTAGTTGTAGAATTAGTTCCAAGTAACTTGTATATATAGGAGATCTCCATATTGATTGTGTGTGGAATAAACATAACATTTTTCCAGCAATTAGTTATTCTCTTTTCCCTTCCACCTAAATTGTCTACATGGTATCAGAGCTGTAAGGTTTAACAACACCACAGAATTTGTTAACAGCCGCCAGAGACAAAACAACCATGTCGGGTTGAGGGACGAGAAAATCGTAGATGCTTCCACTCAGGTTATGGGCCAGAAGCTCCTTGAAGTGTATACAGTAAGCCCTACTGGACTCGACCACCCGTTGGTCAATATTACCATTCACAAATTGAATGGTAAAAATTTCTTAGAATGGGCGCAGTCCATCAAATTAATCATTGAAGGTAAAGGCAGACTTGGGTACTTAACAGGAGATACCCGAAAACCAGAGAAGGATGACTTAAGGTGGAGTTCGTGGAAATCAGAAAACTCGATGGTTATGGCATGGCTAATAAACTCCATGGAACCATCAATTGGAAGAACGAATCTATTTCTACCCACCGCTAAGGACGTATGGGACGCTGTGAGGGAGACATACTCTGACTTGGAGATTTCTTCACAGATTTCGAGCTCAAAACTAGGCTGTGGAATTCCAAACAGGGAGAGAAGAACGTGATTGAGTACTACAATGAGATGCGCGCAATATGGCAGAAACTGGACTTATGTTATGATGACGACTGGGAGTGCAAGAATGACAGCGTCATATATCATAAACGCATGGAGAATGATCGGGTCTTTGTATTCCTTGCTGGACTAAACCGGGAACTCGATGAGGTTCGTGGCAGAATTCTGGGGAGGATGCCTCTGCCATCTCTAAGTGAAATATTTGCTGAAGTAACCCAGAAGTCGAGTCATGTTAAAGGACAAGTCCTCAACTGTACCAGAAGTTTCAGCCTTGATATCCGGAAATCCCGCCACAGAAGTGCCTGCCTTGGTGTCTCGCAATCTTGGCAAGTTTGCCACCCATCAGTCTCGACCAGGTCCGAAAGGGGAAGAAGTCAAATGCGAGTACTGCAGCAAGCCGAATCACACAAAGGAAACCTGCTGGGACTTGCATGGCAAACCACAGAATTGGAAGTCAAGATTTCCGAAGCAAAAAGGTCGGGAATCTAGAGCCCATTAGTCTGGTGTCGAGGAAGAAGCTGGGGTCTTCTCAGGGATGCCTCCTTTCAGTAAAGAATTCGCCAACTGTATAAGCTGTTCCAATCTCCACAGATCACTAAGCCCGCGCCTGTCACATCCTCTAGTTCCGTCGCTCAACAAGGTTCTTCTTTCCGGCCTATGGCCTCCATGTCTTTTGATAGAGAAATAATATCAGAAGTTGTAAAGAACCCCAGGCCCAAAATAACACATGTGTACCAGAGGAGGCCCAAGGCCCAAAAGAATGGATAGGAGCGGTATAAATAGCGAAGGCGAAAGAGAGGGATGGTTAACAAATTAGTTGATAACAGTTAGCGATCTAGCGTAGCTAGAGGACAGGAACTATTCCTGGGAGTTTATGTCATTTCTCTGTAATTCGATAGAACTACTTGATTCTATTCAATAAAGCATTCATTTTCTGGTCCTATTCTGTCGATTGTTGGTTCAGTTACGGTTTAGATCGTAACAAAGTGGTCCGACCTGCCGCTAAGACACCACCGGGGACGAGAAGCAAGCACAGGAGAGTCTGCGAACTGGAGAGTCTGTATAAATGACGACGACGAGATCGGAATCCAAACTGGAAGTCCTTGAGAAGGCGACGAGTGTGGTACAGGGCAATGTCGACGACATCCAGGATCGTATGTGCAGTTTAACGCAAACTCTAGCTAATATGGCGGAATCGCAGGCACGAATGGAAGCCAATCAATTACGAGTAGAGCAGTGGTTAAACGGTATGCGAGGAAACTCGAGGAGAGGAGGAGTGAATATCGAGCAGGTAGAGGAGGAAGAGAAGACTAGAGGTTCGTACAGAGAGTCACGGCCAGGGAGTGATGACGAATTGCGACATGCATTGAAAAGAATCGAGATTCCCGGATTTGATGGCGTGGATCCCAGAGGTTGGCTAGGGCGAGCTGAGCAGTATTTTGAGTTACATAACACGCCTGTAGCACACCGGCTTCGATTAGCACACATACATATGGATGGCTCTACTTATCACTGGTTTCAGTGGCTCAGATGGAAGATACCGGACATCACTTGGGGAAGGTTTGCGGAAGAACTGATCAAAAGATACGGCGGGAGGAGACAGTCAAATCCGTTCTTCCTCCTCACGTCGCTGAAACAAGGCAATCAAACATTGGACACGTATATTGAGCAATTTGATGTCCTACTAGCCCAAGTGGGTGATTTACCTGAAGATTAGTGCTTGGGGTATTTCCTAAGTGGCTTACGGGAAGAAATTAGCAGAAGAATTGGCATTCATGAACCAAGGACAATCATGCGCGCAATGGATTTGGCGAGAGCCATAGATGAGGAGATCAATGGTTACTGGGGGCGCTATCGCACAGGACAAACCATGGGGAATGCACCCAAGACCTATCGACCAGCGCCACTGTCTGAACGTTACAATAAGTCAGGAGGCGCGACTCAATGGGGCCAACCATTGAGTAACATAACTAATCGGCGGGAGCAACAGGGGTATACGCAGTAGCGAAGAGTAGACAATAAATCAGCAATAGAAGCACGGATAGCAGAAGGAGGTGACAGCACAGGGGGACAGCTCCAAAAGAGGAGTGAAATAAAGGAGGGCAGGATAGTATCACCACAAGAGTTTCAAAGGAGAAAAGAAAAAGGCCTGTGTTTTAGGTGTGGAGAGGCGTATTCCCCAATGCACAAATGTGCTTTTAAACTGATGCAGGTGGCAGTATTGGAGGAAGAACTGGAGGATGAAGGTGAGATAGATGAACAGAATGATGGCGTAAGTGAAAATGATAGAGGAAACAAAGATTATGGAACATTAGAATTGCCACTGTTTTCAATCAGCGGCATGACACAGCCCCAGACACTAAAAATGAGAGGGCGAATTAAGAATGAAGAAGTTGTGGTGATGATAGATAGTGGGGCTAGCCACAACTTTGTATCCCGTAAAATGGTAGAGAGGTTGGGTCTGGAGATTGATGAGAACGTGAGATTTGGAGTGTGCCTCGGCGATGGGACCAAGGTGCGTTGTCAAGGCCTATGTCATGGGCTGGAAATACAACTGGGAACATACACGGTAGCCATCTCGGGTCATTTGTTTGAGTTGGGAGGAGTAGATGTAATACTGGGAGTAGACTGGCTACGTACACTGGGAGAGGTATTACTGGATTGGAACAGAATGAGAATGTGCTTTACAGAAGGGGGTCAAATGATTGAGTTGAAGGGGGATCCGACACTGCAAATTCAAGTCGATTTGTAAGGTAACTGAGGTAGCATACTCGGCGACATTGTTTACAGTAGAAAGGAGTAAACAGGGAGAAGGGACAGAAACAATAAAGAGACATCCCAAGGTATTACAGGAGGTGCTGGATAAATTCAGGGTGGTCTTTGATAAACCGCAGGGGTTACCTCCAAACAGAAACCAAGACCACGCTATCATTATCAAGGAGGGACAGGGTCCAGTGCAAGTTAGGCCATATCGATACGCACATAACCAGAAAAATGAGATTGAGAAGTTAGTCACAGAAATGTTAGCTGCAGGGGTCATACAATCGAGCACTAGCCCATATTCAAGCCCTGTCATCTTAGTCAAAAAGAAAGATGGTAGCTGGAGGTTCTGTGTAGATTACAGAGCTCTCAATGAAGTCACTGTTTCAGATAAATACCCGATACCAGTGGTGGACGAGTTGTTAGATGAGCTACATGGGTCAGTATGGTTCTCCAAACTGGATCTACGAGCAGGTTATCATCAGAAAAGAGTCAGGCAAGGGGATGTTGAAAAGACAGCGTTTAGAACGCATCTCGGGCACTACGAATTCCTTGTAATGCCGTTCGGGTTAAAAGACGCACCTTCCACTTTCCAAGCAACAATGAATAACATCTTGCGACCTCATCTAAGGAAATTTGTGTTGGTATTTTTTGATGATATTTTGATATTCAGCAGAAACGTGGAGGAGCACGCGAAACATCTTCAAATAGTTTTACAGATTCTACAAGATAACCAGATGTTTGTGAATGAGAAGAAGTGTGGATTTGGGTTAAAAGAAATTGAGTATCTGGGACATGTATCGGGAGAGGGGGTAGCAGTTGATAAGAAGAAGGTAGAGAGTGTGGAAGCGTGGCCCACTCCACGCAACATCAAGGGATTGAGGGGATTCTTAGGTCTATCCGGATATTACAGAAAGTTCATAAGGGACTATGGCAAAGTAGCTAAGCCGTTGACAGAATTGTTGAAGAAAGGATCATTTGCGTGGAATAATGAGGCAAACGCAGCATTTGAAGAGCTCAAACATAGACTCACCACAGCACCAGTATTGAAGTTACCTAATTTCGAGGAAGAATTTGTCGTGGAGTGTGATGCTTCCGGGCGGGGCATCGGGGCAGTACTGGCTCAAGGGGGTAGACCCATTGCATTCTACAGTAAGGCATTAGCAGAAAGAGCACTGGGCAAATCGACATATGAAAAAGAGCTAATGGCCCTGGTGCTAGCAGTGAGACACTGGAGACCGTACCTACTCGACCGCAGATTTCTAGTACTAACAAACCATAAGTCCCTGAAGGAACTATTACACCAAAGAATCACTACACCAGACCAGCAACCGTGGCTATCCAAGCTCCTGGGGTACGAGTTCCAGATTAAATACAAGGCTGGGACCCTTAATGGGGCAGCAGATGCCTTGTCTAGATGTGTAGAAACGGCTATGAATAGCATATCTATACCTCAGTGGCAAGACATGCAAGAAATTAAGACAGCGGTGAAGCGAGATCCTACGTTAATAGAGATCATGGCAAAACTGGAGAAGGGGGAACTAGCCAACTCTGCCTACACATTATCCCGCGGTCTATTATGGCATAAAATCGAGTGGTGTTACCCAGTAACTCGAAATGGACCAACAGAATTATAGAGGAATGTCACAGTTCGACAGAGGGTGGACATGCGGGAGCTTTTCGCACCCTAAGGCGCATCTCGAACAGTTTTTTTTGGAAAGGATGAAAAGGGATGTGTACAAGTATGTGGCTGAATGTCTGGTGTGCCAACGACAAAAATACCAGGCAATGAAACCGGCGGGATTACTGCAGCCGTTACCAATACCGTCTAGATGTGTAGAAACGGCTATGAATAGCATATCTATACCTCAGTGGCAAGACATGCAAGAAATTAAGACAGCGGTGAAGCGAGATCCTACGTTAATAGAGATCATGGCAAAACTGGAGAAGGGGGAACTAGCCAACTCTGCCTACACATTATCCCGCGGTCTATTATGGCATAAAATCGAGTGGTGTTACCCAGTAACTCGAAATGGACCAACAGAATTATAGAGGAATGTCACAGTTCGACAGAGGGTGGACATGCGGGAGCTTTTCGCACCATAAGGCGCATCTCGAACAGTTTTTTTTGGAAAGGGATGAAAAGGGATGTGTACAAGTATGTGGCTGAATGTCTGGTGTGCCAACGACAAAAATACCAGGCAATGAAACCGGCGGGATTACTGCAGCCGTTAGCAATACCGGAACAAATATGGGAAGATATATCAATGGATTTTATATCTGGGTTACCGAAATCTCAGGGGTTTGAGGTCTTGTTTGTAGTTGTAGACAGATTATCGAAATATGGACATTTTATCCTATTAAAGCACCCTTATACAGCCCAAGGAGTAGCAGACAAATTTGTCAGGGAGATAGTACGTTTGCATGGAGTCCCACGATCCATAGTAAGCGACAGAGATTCGATATTCATGAGCGTTTTTTGGAGAGAAGTGTTTAGACTACAAGGTACTAAACTTGCAATGAGTTCGGCGTATCACCCTGAGTCGGATGGACAGACAGAAGTTTTAAACCTATGCATAGAAACTTACCTTCGGTGTTTTGTGTCGGAGCAACCACGGGCTTGGAGTGCGTGGGTACATTGGGCGGAGTACTGGTATAACACGGCATACCAAACTGCAGCAGGAATGAGTCCCTTCAAAGCGGTGTATGGACGGAAGCCTCCGGGAATCACAAGATTTCTACCGGCGGAGTCGAATGTGGCAGCAGTAGTTAGAGAGTTACTGGACAGGGACGAGGCTCTCAGGCAACTGAAATACAATTTAGAGCGAGCACAACAACGCATGACTAGGGATGCCAATGCCCACCGTCGAGATGTGGTGTATGAGGTCGGTGATAGGGTTTCCTCAAACCAAGACCGCACAGGCAGCAATCGGTGTGTTCCAGGATCTTTCAAAAACTGGCCCCAAAGTATTTCGGACCCTTTGTGGTAATCCAGAGAGTAGGCAGGGTTGCTTATAAACTACAACTACCTGTGGGGTCTCGTATACACCCGGTGTTTCACGTATCTCAACTAAAAAAGGTAGTGGGGAAACATACACAGACACAGGGGCTACCGTTGGGACTAGAACAGGACTTGACTTTTAACTATGAGCCTCTCAGGGTGATTGCTCATCGGCAGAAGATGCAGGCTGGGATATTAGTACCGCAGGTTCTAGTTCAGTGGAAAGAGAAACCACTTGAAGAAGCCACGTGGGAGGATGCTGTCGATTTTCAAGCTCAATTTCCACATACCAGCCTTGGGGACAAGGCTGATTCGAGAGAGGAGGATATTGATAGAGAAATAATATCATAAGTTGTATATAACCCCAGGCCCAAAATAACACGTGTACCAGAGGAGGCCCGAGGCCCAGAAAAATGGATAGGAGCAGTATAAATGCGAAGGCGGGAGAGAGGGATGGTTAACAAATTAGTTGATAACAGTTAGCGATCTAGCGTAGCTAGAGGACGGGAACTATTCCTGGGAGTTTATGTCATTTCTCTGTAATTCGATAGAACTACTTGATTCTATTCAATAAAGCATTCATTTTCTGGTCCTATTGTGCCGATTGTTGGTTCAGTTATGGTTTAGATCGTAACATCTTTTCTCCTGATATTCCATGGGTTGACTCTGGGGCTACGGATCACATGACTGGATCCTCTGGTCTGTTTTCTTCTTACACTCCGTGTGCAGGGGACAAGAAAATTCGAATGCTGATGGTTCCTTATCCCCCATTGTTGGAATAGGATCCATCGTTATTTCCAAAACCTTGAATCTACACGATGTTCTTCAAGTTCCTAACCTTTCCTGTAATCTATTGTCCGTTAGTAAACTGACGACCGATCTTAAATGTTGTGTTACGTTTTCCCCTCATCTGCGTCAATTTCAGGATTCAGCCTCGGGGATGATTGGCAGTGCTAGGGAGGACGGAGGACTCTACTACTTTGAAGACATCCCTCACATAGACAAGCCCAACAATCCAGCGTCGAACCACACTCATGTACAGAGGATATTATGTTAGTGCATCGTAGGCTAGGACATCCAAGCTTGTCATATTTAAAAGTGATGTTTCCATCTTTATTCAAGAATAAAAATATTGTTGGACTGTCTTATGATGTGCGTCAGTATGCCAAACACCATAGAACATCATTTCCGAGTCAGTCATATAAAGCCTCCGCCCCCGTTTGTTCTTGTTCATAGTGACGTCGGGGACCGTACAAAAATCGTACCAATTCTGGAAAAAAACTGGTTTGTCACATTCATAGATGATCACACTCGTATGTCCTGGGTATACTTGTTGGGTGAGAAATCCGAAGTTGATACAATATTCAAAAATTTCCTCTCTATGGTTCAGACTCAATTTCAAAAAACAATTAAAGTGCTTCGCAGCGATAATGGGAAAGAATACTTCAATCATATTCTCGGGGATTTCCTTCAAACACAGGGGATCATTCATCAAAGCTCATGTGTTCGAACCCCCCAACAAAATGGAGTAGCCTAACAGAAAAATCGGCATCTCCTCGAGGTGGCAAGGTCTCTTATGTTCACTACTGGAGTGCCTAAGTACCTCTGGGGTGAAGCTGTTCTCATTGCAACATATCTTATTAATAGAATGCCATCTAGGGTCCTCAACTTGAGGTAACCTATTTCTCTCTTCCAGGATTGTTTTCGTATGTCACATTTAACATCTGATTTACCTCTTAGGGTGTTCGGCTGTACAGCTTTTGTTCATATGTCTGATCGAGATAAATTGGATCCCCGAGCCTTAAAGTGTGTGTTTGTCGGCTATGCTCCTACACAGAAGGGGTATAAGTTCTTTGACCCTCACACTAGGCGATTTTTTGTGACAATGGACGTCACATTCTTTGAATCCCAAGCCTATTTCACTCCTCTTCAGGGGGAGAGCTTACTTGAAGACTCGTTTCCGGGCTTTGTACCTCATCATCTGCGTCAATCTACTGGAATAGATGTTACCATGAGCCTTGAACCCACAACACTAGAGCTAGAGTCGGTTCAAAAGAAACCTGAAAAACAGTTTGATCATGTCTATGTGAGAAGGAAAACTCAAAGGAAGGAAGACCTCATGACTCCAAACATTCATGAATCAGACCCGAGAGGCGAACCTGACATTACAGCCACTCCATGTCAAGGTAATGAATCTGATGTATATCTAGACAACATCGAGACTCACATACCACACGATATTCCCATTGCACCGTGGAAAGGCACTAGATCTTGCACACAATATCCGTTATCTGACCACATGTCATATCAAAATATTTCTAAATCATACTCTAGCTTTATATCCCAATTACACTGTGTGGAGATTCCTAACTCTATACAGGAGGCGTTAGCTGTTCCGCATTGGAAGGCAGCTGTTCTTGAGGAAATGAAGGCTTTGGAAAAGAACCAGACTTGGGAGCTAATGTCTCTACCAAAGGACAAAACGAGGCTGTAAATGGGTGTTCAACGTGAAGCTTAATGCTGATGGATCACTTGAGAAGTACAAGGCCAGGCTAGTGGCCCGAGGATTCACTCAAACTTATGGAATTGATTATAAGGCAGCTGTTCTTGAGGAAATGAAGGCTTTGGAAAAGAACCAGACTTGGGAGCTAATGTCTCTACCAAAGGACAAAACGAGGCTGTAAATGGGTGTTCAACGTGAAGCTTAATGCTGATGGATCACTTGAGAAGTACAAGGCCAGGCTAGTGGCCCGAGGATTCACTCAAACTTATGGAATTGATTATCAAGAAACTTTCGCTCCAGTGGCAAAATTGAATACCGTAATTCTACTCTCTATAGCTGCAAACCTCGAATGGCCCCTGCGTCAATTTGATGTAAAGAATGCCTTCCTCAATGGGGAATTGGAAGAGGAAGTGTATACGGATGCTCCTCCCGGATTCGAAGATCAATTTAGAGGAAAAGTGTGTAAGCTGAGAAAATCTCTCTACGAATTGAAGCAATCGCCTCGCGCATGGTTTGAGAAATTCTTTAAATCAGTCAAACATCAAGGCTACACCCAAGGACAATCCAACCACACTATGTTCGTAAAATGGTCTGAGACTGGAAAAGTAGCAATTCTGATAGTATATGTTGACGACATAATCTTGTCAGGAAATGATGAAGAAGAAATTTGCAGACTAAAGAAGTGACTGGCATCACAATTTGAGGTCAAAGAATTAGGCCCCTTGCATTATTTCCTGGGGATAGAAGTGGCTAGATCGAAGAAAGGAATCTATGTGTCGCCGAGGAAGTACATACTCGGCTTACTTGAGGAAACAGGGATGACAGGATGCAGACCTAGCGACACACCGATCGATCCCAACCTGAGATTGGGAAGTATAACTCAAGGTACTCCTGTGGATATAGGGAGGTATCAACGGCTTGTGGGGAAGTTACTTTATCTCGCTCATACACGACCTCATATTGTGTTTGCCGTAAGCGTGGTGAGTCAATTCATGCATTCGCCATATGAAGAGCATTTGGAAGCCGTTTACAAGATCTTGAGGTATCAAAGAACACCCTTGGAAAAGGACTATTGTTCAAAAGGTCCAGCCAGAGGAATATAGAGGGCTTCACAGATGCTGATTGGGCTGGATCAATTGTCGACAGAAGATCAACATCAGGATATTGTATTTTTCTATGGGGAAACCTAGTCACCTGGAGAAGTAAAATGCAGAGTGTTGTGGCCAGAAGTAGTGCTGAAGCTGAGTTAAGGGCTATGGCAAATGGAGTATGTGAACTACTATGGGTGAAGAAAGTTCTTGAAGAACTGAAGTTAGAAGTTGAGGCTCCGATGAGACTGTTTTGTGATAATAAGTCGGCTATTAGTATTGCGAACAATCCAGTACAACATGACAGAACTAAACACATTGAGATTGATTGACACTTTATCAAGGAAAAGCTGGAAAGTGAAGCAATATGCATGCCGTATGTTACAACGGAGCAACAGATTGCTGATGGCTTTACTAAAGGCCACTTCCGACCTAAATTTGAAGACTTCACAAGCAAGTTGGGCATGATGGATATCTTTGCACCAACTTGAGGGGGAGTGTGGAAACATGGAAACACAATCTCCTATTTATAGAAGATTGTTAGTATATCTGGAAATATGGATACACAATCTCCTATTTGTAGAAAGATTGTTAATATAGATTTTGTTCCTTATGTGTATAGTTATTTTAGGTTAGGTAATATTTTAGTGGTAGAATTAGCTCTAAGTAACTTGAATATATAGGAGTTCTCTATATTGATTGTGTGTGAAATAACCATAACATTTTTTCCAGTAATTAGTTATTCTCTTTTCCCTTCCACCTAAATTGTCTACAGTTTCTCAGTTTAAATCTTCTGTAATGTATTTCAGCTGATAACTAAAGACTCTAGGCTTTTGTGTAAAAACAGTCTACATATTCAAAAAGCCTTTCTCAACTTGTTCTCACAGCCTGCTTGTGTGCCGTTTGTCGAGTGATACTAGGAGTTCAGATGGGGTGCTGCCTGACTGAGTGGATTAGGATACTGTGTATTGTACATTAAAGTCTTCTAGTGGATATCCTTCCAGTTTGGAAGAAGGAGAAACGTAGAAGCGTTGCTTCAAACTTTCATAAACAAACTCGACTCTCTAATCTGTTTTACTATTTCAGCTTGCACGCACTACTCGTTAAGTTATTTCACACGAAAATAGATCTGATTGGGTTCAGGAATCAGCTTCTAACAGTGTTGATTCCAAAACTGTTTTAAAACATAAAAAAGTTTGTAAGTAGATTTATTCACCCCTCTAAACTATAATCCATAACTTCGATCCTATCAAGCAGTATCAAAGCGATCTGACTCGGATCTTGATTTCCAACAATTACATTCACGATAACAAATCTTAACACAAATATTATAATCTAAATAAGAAACATAAATATCAAATAAATTTTTTGAACCACTATATAAATCCATCAATTGCTCGATTAATGCACTCCATATTAAGATGTGGGTCATTCTATTTTAATTTGTTTATGTTGAGCGAGAAATTGTTGAAAGCTTATATTTACATCTATTCCAACTTCCGGAGATGGCACTTAAATAGCATCTTGAATTTGAGAATCAAGGCCACATTAGTCCTCGATAATCATATTGATCATTGTAATACACTTATTCACATAGTCGTTAAATCTACCAAATGTTTTTCGGTCAATATGTCGGGATGCTACAACTGAGAATCAAGACTGCAAATGTTGACGTCTTTTCAACAGCACTTTTGTTTCACTTGATTTTTCTTTTTTTTTTTTGAGTATTCACGTTGGATCATGAATGTATGAACAGAATAGCCAATTTGGGATATATATTAGCAGTTGTCTCCGATTAAGTAATGGATTTTTGCATGGTCCTCCCCTATGTTTGGCTCTAACCTCCTTCATATCTTGTATTTTGACACTTGCTTCCTTTTGTTAATTACTATGTTATTTTCCATTTAAAAATATGTAAAATTATCTGAATGCCCTCAATCAATTTAATTAAATAATTTCACACTTTCCACTCATTGTTTATGTATACATCCATTGAAATCATATTCTAAATTTGAAATCCGTTTATTCAAATATTTTTTGACTACAATTTCCACATTTTTATTCTAATACTTTAAATTTTTAAGCTCAATAAACTTTAAAATTTATAACTTCAATAACATATAAATATAGTGACAATAATAAATCATGTGTTATTACATATTTAGGTCATACATTATTTACAAATGAATAATAATTTACCTTATGTACATAAATCTAAAGTTAACTCTTCTCATCAAAACAATTAATAGTTTAGATTATAATACTCTGTGTATCAATTATTATTGATGACATTTTAATAAAATTTTTTTGTAATTTAAAATATGATACCAACACCGTTCATGAAAATGACAGATGGAAAATGTATACTTTTATTTTTAATAGATTAAACGAGGGCATTTAGGTCATAATTAAAATTTATGGATGAAAAAATCACATAATAAATGTCAGAAGGGGGTGTAAATGCCAAATATATAAGGTACAAGGGAGTCTAGTGCCAAATATATGAAATATAAGGGAGGTTAATGCAAATAACCCATAAATAATGCATTGGAGGACCGATACTTTGTGCGATGGTGGTTAACAAATCGGGCGATTTCACAACATCAGTTACGAAGAAATCATCATGATTTCCTCTCGTATTCATCCTTGGTTCGTATCCTCGTATCATCTCATCATTGGGTCGTCCGATTAGATTTCATCCAATCTAATCCATCGGCGAACCATACTACTTTTCTTGATAGGAATCCGACGGATTAGATTAATGGAAAATTAATCCAATTGTGTGCAGATTTGATCACATTCAAGGATTAACCAATAAGAATCCTACGAAATGATTGAAGGGCGTATAATCCAAACGGGTGTACCAAAAAATCTGATCCAAAGGTTTCTAGATTGAATCAAAATTTAAGGATGATATGATAAGATGATCCGATGGATTAGATTAAAAGAAATCTATTCCAACGATCCAATGATGTGATGATTAAGAAATAATGATCGAATGATGGATCTTTAAGGACGTCATGATGATTAATTCATATTGAAGATGCAATGAGGAATCATAATGGTCTACTTCAAACAACAAGTGGATGGTTTTGTATAATTAGAGTCCCACATTGGTTACTTCGGTGCATGGATTATTATACTATCTGATGCAGGCGATGATGGCCCAGGGAAGAATGATTTTCTCGACTTAAATCCAGTGACAGGGAACAATGGAGCCCACTCACTACATACACTAGGTTCAAGCATTTTATCAAACACATTTGTTTCACCAAGAATGAAAAAGGGGTAAAAAGATACTAGCAACAGAAACATGGAATAATCAGCGACGAAAGAAGAGGCAGTTACCATCACAATCGAATATGAATGTCTCAACAGAGTCGATAAGCTGGTCAGGGTCCTTCAGCTGCTTAGCAGAAGCACGAGGACTCACGATTCTTGAAACGGATGCATCCATTTTTCTTCTGGAACAGAATCTACCGCCAAAACTCCATTCGATTATGGGTCTTAGGGAGTTATACAGTGATGGGTTCGCAATGGAAGGGGTTCTCCCGGAGAGATTCGGTCCGTTTCTAAGATTCCAGAGCAGAGTTGAGGAAGAAGAAGCAGATGCAGCAACAGCAGAGGACAATCTGGTGGCCAGCATCTTGATGGCTGTTGTTTTTGGGTGGATTTTTTGAATTTCATTTAATGTTGGGGTTGGGCTTGCTTTGTATGGTTGGTGTTGCTCCTGTTATCCTATTTTTTGAATAGTTTTGCAAGGTAAAGATTTTGTTTTTTTATAAGTGTACCTCATCCTCATGCAAGCGTTTCTACTTATTTAGAAACGATCCAGAGGAGTATGTGGGAAGTAATTGGAGACTGTTTGAGAAAATTAAAGTTAGAAGGTAAAGGGGTGTGAAAAACATCGAAAATTTTGGTATACTGTATATATACAATGTCGGAGAAAACCATATTTATCGGTTTTATTTTATATTCAGAAATTTTTGGTACGTCATTATACGTACAGAAAATTTGTTATTGGCAACTACATGGATTTTCTAAATTTCCGATTTTGGTATATATTGAAATACTGTAAAAAAAATTCTTAAAAAGTATGTTAAGATTTGACCCATTTTCTCTAAAACTTATGTGTGATCCATTTTGTTAAATTTCACGGCCCATTTCTCTCATAAAATATCTATGTTATATTCCCATTATTTCTTAATTCTTAAGAATTGGGCCCATCTTCTCTCACATATCCATAACCCATTTGACATATTCCCCTCTTACGTCTCGCGGCTTCTTGCCCTCTTCATCTATGGTCGCTTCTTTACCCTCTTCTGATTTCGAGTCTTCAGAAGCCATCCATCTCAATCAACCAGCATAATCAATCAACCCATAATATATGTTCAGATCTGAATCTTTTTACCATTTCGATTCTCGTACTTTACTTTCTCGTTTCTCCTTCTAGAATCCAATAGCACCCGCCGCTAATTCTCTTGATCAAAGTATAACTGAGTAACATTTAGATTCTTGCATTTTACCCATCATTTTCTTCTTGCTCTCGGGTACATGGATTTGTTGATCATGAGCATGTGTGATTGATTTATGCAATGCTGGTGGAAATCTGTTTATTGATTTCTCTCTCCCCACAGTTGATATTATGGTGCATTTGATTTGCGTGTTGTGTTCTATGTCACGTAGTTTCGATAAGACGTAGGGAAATTTAGGAAAATTGGAGCGATCGACAGATTAATTCGATAGAAGGGAGCGAGAGTTCTTTTACTTTTTTACCCTTGTACCTATCCAATCACGTTTTAGTTGTTAAATTATCTAATAATCACCGATTACATTTTTAAAATCCCAATTAGTAACTTAAAAACATCAACAAATTTAAAAAAGTAAAAAAATGACAAACGCTACACGACTTTTAAAAACGTAAAACCTCCTCCCTACCATCTCGACGAAACAAACATAGCACAGCGCGTGTATTCTTCTTCGACGCATGAACGGCTCTTCAGTTTTCTTTCCCTTCACCCGACGAAACCTACCAAAAACAAAAAACCTCATCGCCGATTGTCATTGTTTGAGTTGCAAAATGGTGAAACGCAAAGCAATCGAAGCAGTGGAAATGGGACTACAAGAACGAACTTTCGGCAATAACCGCGTGGTACGTACCCTCCTCGGCACTTAACCTGAATGATTTCGGCAATAAACGCAAAGTTTATGTTATTGTTATTGCTTTCTACATTTCATGTTTCGAGTTATGTTATTAAATGATTTGAGTGTTTGGGTCGCGATTAGTGAGTGTCCAGTATGTGCATGTTGGTGGTGAATCTGTCAACGAAAATGGGTCGCGAATAGGTAGACGGGCGTGGGTCGCGAGTAGGTAGACTGATGTGTGGGTCGCGATAATATGTATAGTAATGTGTGGGTCGCGAATTTGTATACCGTTGTGGGTCGCGAATAGTTTTTTACTATCGCGATCCATGTTTTGTCTTGCTAATTTTCTTTTCTGTTAAACTGTCTTGTAGATTTTTTGTCCAACAAAACTCCAGAAAGGGCAAGTTTTTGACTGCAAATTAACATTGGGATCACCATTCCATGAAGTTTGTCAAAGAATTCTCGAATTTTTGAATGAACGTGAGCTTCAAACAATGGTCCAACACGGGCAGTTTGGCAATCTGATTAGATATGCCTCTGATTATCTGAACTCGAACCAATTATTATGGTTCTTGATCAGCAGGCAGACCGTGGACTATGGGACCGAATTTTGGATGATCATCCACAAGAGGCCGCTCCGGTTTTCTTTGCTGGAGTATGGGCTTACAACTGGGCTTAACTGTTCAAGTACTTATCCTGCGATTCCAAAGGAGGATGGATTCCGTTCAGTGGATTTGGAAGCCTCCACCTCAGTGGCTTTGTTCAGCCATTGCAGGTATATTTTATTTACATGTTTGTATAGATTAATTTTTTAAATTTGATATGTTTCATTTAAAATAACATGTGGTTTATTCTTTTTTTTTTGTAAGATATTGGCCTACGAAATTTATAATGGTGTTGCTGAGGCTTTTGCAACTCGTAGAGAGGATGCAGATGTCTCACTGCCCCGGATGTGCCACTGGGTGACGAGGAAATGGCATAAGAATCATGCCCCTTCGCACAGTGATGTCGTTGCTGCATTCAGTAGTAGCTCATGCGAGGTAAGTATGCATATGAAATTCAAATAATCAGAAATGTGTATTTGCTTATGTTTTTGTGTTAAATTAATGTAGGACGCGTGTGGGATGCTTACTCCGACTGATGCGGAGTTGTTGTCTGCGCATTATATCTCTGGTGATTTCGTTGTTTCGAATGAATGCGCAGTGACACGACGCATCGGAGTTGATAAGTCGGGGACTAAAGGTATTGTGCAGCCAACGGTGCCTCAGTCCATCCCATGACGGTCCATCCCATGACAGTCCACCCCCTCAGACTCCACCCCATCGCAGTCCACCCCCTCAGACTACCCCTCAGACTCCACCCCATCAGACTCCACCCCATCGCAGTCCACCCCCTCAGACTCCACCCCATCAGACTCCATACCATGCCAGTCCATCCCGTCTTCAAAGGCTTGAAGAGCGTATGACTGTACTAGAGGCTCAAATGGCCATGATGATGCAGGAGCAAGCAAATATGATGGATATTTAGCTTCAAGAGAGCACAGAGCCCAGTCATTACCACTGGTGGTAAGTTTTTATTTGTGATCTTATAATGTTGAAAGTGCAATGTTATGTTATTAAAATTCATCTTTGTTTTTTGGCAGGTGAGACGACAGAAGGGGCGGAGACATGGACTGGGTCGCCAGAGGTGGCAGGGTGGACCAAGGAGGCGCGGATGTCTCAGTTGACGCCAGTGCAGAAGGAGGAGAGTGGATCGAGAGAGTCGACACCTGAAGCTGGTAAGTCGTGTTTGTCATGTACATTTGACCTCTAATGTCTTATAACACGTATATCTATAGTCTATACTGATGTGATTGATGTGTGATAACAGTGGTAGCTCAGGTTGAAGGGAACCAGACCGAGGGATCAACAAAGTCGATCCCTGAAACTGGTAAGTCGTGTTTGTCATATACATTTGACCTCTAATGTCTATTAACATGTATATCTATAGTCTATACTGATGTGATTGATGTTTGATAACAGAGGGAGCTCAGGTTAACCAGACCGAGGGATCAACAAAGTCGATCCCTGAAACTGGTAAGTCGTGTTTGTCATATACATTTGACCTCTAATATCTATTAACATGTATATCTATAGTCTATACTGATGTGATTGATGTTTGATAACAGAGGGAGCTCAGGTTGAAGGGAACCAGACCGAGGGATCAACAAAGTCGATCCCTGAAACTGGTAAGTC
Organism: Dorcoceras hygrometricum; assembly: GCA_001598015.1. Lineage (NCBI taxonomy): Eukaryota > Viridiplantae > Streptophyta > Magnoliopsida > Lamiales > Gesneriaceae > Dorcoceras > Dorcoceras hygrometricum. Next base: position 2,160 of record KV009370.1, on the reverse strand, counting down.
GTGTTTATCATATACATTTGACCTCTAATGTCTATTAACATGTATATCTATAGTCTATACTGATGTGATTGATGTTTGATAACAGAGGGAGCTCAGGTTGAAGGGAACCAGACCGAGGGATCAACAAAGTCGATCCCTGAAACTGGTAAGTCGTGTTTGTCATATACATTTGACCTCTAATGTCTATTAACATGTATATCTATAGTCTATACTGATGTGATTGATGTTTGATAACAGAGGGAGCTCAGGTTGAAGGGAACCAGACCGAGGGATCAACAAAGTCGATCCCTGAAACTGGTAAGTCGTGTTTGTCATATACATTTGACCTCTAATGTCTATTAACATGTATATCTATAGTCTATACTGATGTGATTGATGTTTGATAACAGAGGGAGCTCAGGTTGAAGGGAACCAGACCGAGGGATCAACAAAGTCGATCCCTGAAACTGGTAAGTCGTGTTTGTCATATACATTTGACCTCTAATGTTTTGGTGGCGATGGGTGTTCAGACTGACACAGATACCCAGTGGACTATTGTTCGGCCAAAAAATTTTCCCAAGCAATCTCTAAGATATAAATTGCTTAATTTATTTTATCTATGCCTTTCGTTTATTATTTTTCGATAATGTGTTAATGTTTTTTTTATGCAGTGGTGAGTGTGGAGTTTATGCTATTGCAGCTGCAACCTTTACATTGGCTGATCGGGATGCTTATACTCTAAACGATGCAATAGTTGCAGATTTTAGGAAATTTTTTACTTGTTGTTTTTGGGATCAATCGTGGTTGTTGGATTTAGAGTGCGTGTACTTGTAGTTGTAGTTTTACACGTTATTGCATTCATTTTCTATTATTGAGTTCATTTTCTGTTTCTGATATTGCGTTCATTTTCTGTTTCTGATATTGCGTTCATTTTCTGTTTCTGTTATCGAGTGGGTCTCGAGTGAAGATAAAGGTTATTCTATCTGAAGGTTATTCTCGATTGTGGGTCGCGAGTGGGTCGCGATTGGAGATATCTGAAGATAAATTTATAAGTTTAAAATTTAAGAAATCTGATACGCTGCGTTTCAACTTATCAAAACGACGTCGCCTCTCATCAGCAACTGGTCGCTCAAACCAAATCGATTTGCGCTAGTGCTACGTCTGATTTGCCTCTGCTGCCAACAGTTATATCAAAACGACGTCGCATCATGCAACGGCTGGTACCAGATCCCTTCCTGAAATAACCAGCAGCTGGTTATAAATCATTCAAAACGCAAACGTCACTAACTAAAACGACGTCGAATCATTCTCACGACTGATTCAGATTTTACAAACACAACTACTGATTTGCGCATCTGCTGGTTTGCGCTACGACTGGTTTTTGCGCTGCAACTGGTTCTTTGCTGCGACTAGTTTGCAAAACGACGATATATTGCTGGTTTGCGCTGTATTAAAGTTGGAAGATCAGATCTGCTTACGTGGACAGATCTGCTTACGTGGACAGATTTGTATTAAAGTAACAAACACAGATGTTCTACAAAGATTCATATTGAATAAAAGACAGTTTCTTTCTCCTTCATTTGCTCAATATTCGAGCTTTGTTGGATCGTAGATTTCTAATACGCTGCGAATTATATATTGCGAATCATGAGCGCTACGTCTGATTTCTACTGAATTGTATACTAAACAATTGTGTGGGTCGCGAGTGGGTCGCGAGTATTACGCGGTTTATTCAAAAACGACATCGTATCGAGGTTCCTATTTCACAAGTTAAAACGATGTCGCATTGCTCCCTCTGCTGGAACCAAGTTTCACATACTTGCATCGACTGATCTGCGTTCATTATTAACACGACAGCGTTGCACCCACGTCATCAAACCAGTCGACACACTAACAAACCAGCAGGTGCGTAAGGAGCTCTCGCTGCTGGTTCCCACGTGCATAACAATAACCTACACGTGGCGCTTCCTTATTGAATCTTGTATTTGCGCGTCTACTACCAGCAGCAATCCTTTCCCAACGACACAAATACCAGCAGGTAGCTACAGAACTGTTGACTTTTGTTGACTTTGCTACAGTAACCTGCTGCTGAACGATTTTATCAAATTCTTTGCTTCGGGCATTACATATATGTTATGTGTTATGTCATTGTATAGCATGAACTTATAAAACTTATAACAA